>APFE030121925.1:17711-87323 GCA_000404065.3 Pinus taeda | reverse complement strand
AAATATTTAACATTTTAAATTATACCATATTAATTATTAATTATTTCAATAGTTTTACTAATTTTCTAAAAAGATTCTAATCGTAAAATTGTTTAAAAGCTATGTTGTCGAGATCCACATCCCAATGTATGCATTAGTGAATCTAGTGAATCTTGATACTTCCCATTGATGGCCTCCATTTATACAGTTCTCGCTGTGTATGACACTGCAAAACCTCGCTATCGCAAATCAATATAAAGGCAGAGGTAACTCCCCGAGTCCTGCACACATTTATTGCGTTTACCTTCCGTGCACATTGTTTTTATTGTAAAAATGGTTGGTAAGCAACCTGATTTGACTGGATAAAGCTTGTTTTGCTTTAATCATGCAAGAGAATACAACTCTAGCAGAGTATTGACTTAAATTTTCTGAAAGATACAGCTTTAATGTAAAATTGTTGGTAAGCAACCTGATTTGACTGGATAAAGCTTGCTTTGCTTTAATCATGCAAGAGAATACAACTTGATCAGAGTATTGACTTAAATTTTCTGAAAGATACAGCTTTAATGTTTTAGCTCAGGTACAGTAACTTTGGCGAAATCTTGGAAATATCGAACCGATAATAAGCATAGGATTAATTTTCCTGCATTTTAACCTTCTCCTGCTCTAACTCGCGGCAAGACCACAAGTGCTTACCCGGGCCGTTACTTATAGGGCGCTATTATTTGACAGTTGAGGCGTAACCGGCAAAAAGCGGAGACCTTGCCTCCCTGTCCGCCTAGTATAACCGCATTTGGCTGCAATTTACCGGAATAAGTTTGATGAAACTTTTAAAAAGATTGAAGGAAATTAAGCAAATTTTGAGTGAATGTTATTATTTTGTTTGCTAGCGTTAAATATCTAAAGCTCCAACTTGTGCCAACAAAATCAGTGATTCGCGGATCTGAGGCTGACAATGATGGATTATTTGGCAGTTGACCTAAATGAAGCGTATATATTTGTTTTCAAGGAAAGGTGATCCACTTGCTTCTGTGTATGCCAAATATCACAGCATTTTGCTGAAATTGATTGTCACAGTAAATTTGATGAGATTTTCCTTAAAAAGAGAGGGCGAGTTAAGCAAATTTTGAATATTAGTGCATACTAATGTAGGTGTTTACGTTTAGACGTCTCATTTTTTTTTCAACTTAGGGTAAGAAAAATGAGTGACTCCCTAAGCCGTTAATTACTAGGCGCTCTTAAAAAAACTGAACTGGAAAATGTGGATAATTTGGCAACCTACCTAATTGAAAGCGTATTATTTTATGAAAAGTAAATTACTTGCCTATGCCGGCTAAATTTCATTGCATTTGGCTGAAATTTCGCTGAACTCGAGTAGCAGGTGGGATTAGTTTATCGGTTTAGGGCTCTAACTTTTAGTAGGAAATGTGGATTTGGGAAAAATACATGCTTGACATGCACTACGAGTTTGGATCGGGTTGGGATTATTTTAGCGGTTGAGGCTAAACTTTGACAGGTGATGTGGTTTTGGGAAAAATACACGCTGGAGATGCACTAAAAGTTTGTAACGGCTTCCCATTCAATCCAAAACAGGCTTCAGGCTTCTGGATGCTTCTCTTTTTGGCTTTTATATTTAACCGTGTGAAGATACCTTTCTATAGATGTTTGCATGGTCTTGCATGCAAATTTTGTGAAATTCTGCCATCATAGAACACGATTGAGGTTATTAATATAATGTGAGACCATTATGATTTATGAGCTTAGGATGAAGAGTATGCTTTGCTGTTGGCTCCAGTGGCTGCTCCATTACGAAGTAAACTCTGAATTAGCTTGCCCGCATTTTGACTAAGAAGTTGGATCCACGGCGCTTCATTTCACAGAAAAGTATTCGAGCTTTTGGTTGCTGTCATCAGCGGGGAAGTTGAATGGGGTTGCAACCAAAATTGCAGCGATGGCTGTGTTTGGTTATGTATATCTTTTTTGGCATAGCTGTGCAAATTAAAGCAGGTCCGGGGGAGGATTTAATTGATAGACTGCCTGGTCAGCCAAAAGTAAATTTCAAACAATATGCTGGATACATCACCGTCGATGATCACGCTGGACGCGCATTGTTTTATTATTTTGCTGAAGCAGAGGATGATTCGGATTCGAAGCCTGTTACTTTATGGTCAAATGGAGGTACGATACCTTTGGTCTTAAGATCTCGCTCAATATATACTCAAATAACTACTAAAGAGCCGGTTAGGGGACTAATTCAGTAATACTTTTATTAAAATCCCCTCAACATAACATGTCGTGTCCCTATTTTCCTGCTGCAAGTATTTCACTTCCTTCTGCTATCCATTATACATATAATTAACCTTCCTGCGACCAATACACGATACAAGCTCAATGAAATTGTTAACAAAAATCCCCTCTATGTCCGGAATGCACCCAGCAGCAGAGTAGTAAATGCTGTATAAACTGGGATATATATCATTTAAGTCGAAATCTGTCATATTTAGTCACATCCATCAGTAATATACGTTTGTGTCCTTAAATATCCGAGCACTCTACAAGGCTCAAAGGTCTGAATGTAGAAGAAATAATGTTTATTTGCCCCTTCATCCTGAAATTCTTTTGCGACTCATAGGTAAATAATGTCCTTAGTCACTTACAGGCAACTTTAGTTGAGTTAGAATTGACAAATGTTCTATCAATAAGGATCGTGGGTAAGAAATTTATGGTCAAAAGAGCTCCACCCATACCAGACTTGGCTCGGTGAAAAACTTGGTCAGACAAAAGAGTTAAGAGTTTCTAGACTCGACTTGGGGAAAACAGGGCAAAACCCACTTAGTGGTTGCGGATGATGCGAGATACGGGTTGTGGATGATTCTGATGGCGTAAAAGCGCCTAATAACACAGCATCTTAACTGAAGAACAGCTGTTAGCTAGAATTGACAAATGTTCTATCAACAGGAACTGGTACTAAGAAAATTCTGAGTAATGATAATTACATTCCACTGTTACCAGACGGCTTGCCGACAAAATTGGTAAGGCAAAAGAGTCGAGAGTTTGTAGACTTGACTTGAAGAAAACCCTCCAAATGGGTATGGATGAGGCCAGATGCATGTTGTGGGTGATTTTTATGGCATAAAAGTGCCTCATAGCGGTGAGGCCAGATGCATGTGCTGGGTGAGTTTTATGGCATAAAAGTGCGTCATAGCAGTGAGGCCAGATGCTTGTGCTGGGTGATTTTTATGGCGTAAAAGTGCCTCATAGCAGTGAGGCCAGATGCATGTGCTGGGTGATTTTTATGGCATAAAAGTGCCTCATAGCAGGGCAGCCTAGCTGAAGAATCGTGATGAGTTTTGTTTTTGGTAAGTTTGGCAACGGTGAGGCTACATCATGGTCAGGTTTAGAAATAACATCCGAATAAGGCGGGGAATAAACCGGTGACTTAACATATGGGAGTGCCTTAACAGCGCACCCGATTACCTGATGAACCGCGATAAGTTAATATAAACAACATTTACAAAAAACACAAGGTAAAAAACTCAGATACTGGATAGTAAAAAAATATAAAAAATTACAGATTTGGTTAAACAAGAAATTTTGATTAACATGATTTAAATTCATGTATATACAATGTAAAGTATTAATAATTCCACATTTATACAGTTTAGAATATACATATATATCCAAAACTCATATACAATGAGCCATTACATGTAGAATATTAACATATGTCAAAATTCATATGTACAATGAGTCATTACAAGTTTATGAATCATTAGCTAAGAATGGGAAGCATCTTCAGTTTATATTTCTTGCGCTGCCTCAGCCCCATGGAAATCTAAGTTCTTTGGCGTAAAAATAATAGCCTCTTCCTTGTCTAGTTAATCTGATTTCGTATCGACGTTGTCCAACTCAATTGCCCCATTATTCATGCCTTCTGCAAAGATTATGTTGAAAGTGTACTGAACGAACAGAATTAAAAGATTATTAGAAGCAAAACTCAAGCTTTTTCTCACGCATGAAGTATTGTTTGTGAAAAGAAGGCTTTACCCGCTTGCGTTGGAAGCAATAAGGAGGACAATCCTATATAGGCAGAGAGTGGCAGAGATAGATAGCAACAGATTCCCGTGATGAATAAGCAAGGAGATGTTTCAAAGAAGGAAGAATAAATGGAATATTCAGTGCAAAAGATGGCTGGAATGTTGGGTATAGCATAAGAGGACTTATCCTGAGATAGGACAGCATTTAACTGACACATTCAATACTTCTCTAGGAGGGGGAAATGGAAGAGGAGAGCCAAGCAAAAACAACGATATTATATTGAACATTGTAACCTAGGAAGAGAGATTAAGGTGCAGGAATAACTTAGTTTTAATGTGCCTTGGAGGGAGAAACTTGGCCCAACTTAGGATAAACTTGCATAGGATAAGATGCGAGACATGGAGGTGAAAGAAGCCCAAGGTGGAATGGAATAACAGGGCTTGTCAAATTTGCAGTTTTGAGGAGGTAGAAACCAAACAACACTTCCTCGTCAACTGTAGCACCTACAACAACATTGGGAAAGGATTGGTGTTGGAAGAAGGGTGAATGCCCACAATATTTCAAGGTAGCTAGCTGTTGAGCCCTCAAACTACATATCTCCTACACATTTTCCTAAACTTTTTCCACTCTCCTGGACCTCATAAGCTATCAACATCATTGCATATTCATCTTAAAAGAGCATTTAAAGTGGTTTTTTAACTATGTTTTGTGTTTGTTGTTTGAATTAGATTTTGCTTATGAGCTGCGGAATGCAGCCAATTTCTGCAGCTGGTTCAACTTTCCGCAGCTGTTTTTGTTAAACTCCAGGTTGCAGGTGTCATTCGGCAAAACCATACACGTGGGCAAGTTAGAAATGACTTGGACATGGATCAGGTCCTATTGGTCTAGCTGGATTCATCAAGGGAAGCCGTGGTCAACGGTGGTCAAAGGATGGTCTACTGAACGAGTCCTACTATAGATGGACTCTGTTTTCAACCACGTGAAGGATTTGTGGCCGTTTCTAGATCCTTGGGGTCATGTTGACACCTGTAGGCTGCCCCACGATGTGAATCCAACAGCCACTTTTGATAGATTTAATAATCTCGGCAACCATCATGCTAAATCCATGGACACCATCTTTTACGTGTCTTCTGTTGACGTAGTTTCACAGGAAAACAGTTATGAAGTTTTTGTTATAAATAATGCATTTCTATACGCATAGAGTTAGTCTTTGTGAATGTAATTTTGCTGTTAAAGTTGCTATGTCATGACACTAGTCCCACTATGTTAACGCTGTTTTGAAATATAAGAGAAGACTCTGTTTCTATATGATTGTGTGGGCATAATTCTTGACTAATAGCTTGTTCACCGAGGCTGTGCAAAGGGCCCCTGCACACTGAGGTTTCGTTTTCTTATTACTGTAAAGTTTTATGCATTGTTTTCTCATTTCATTTGCATATATTTCATAAGTTATCCACCTGTGTATATATTTTATCCATGATATTAACATTTCGTTTTTGTTCATGATTTTACAAGCTTTGTATATTGCTGTTAATGCTGATCAATGTGTGTGTGTTTCAGGATAGAGTAGGCGCGGGTATTTTCATACATGGAATTAGCTTCTCTGCTGACTTTACTTTTCTTAGTTTTCTTAATTCCAGTTATGCTTTAATTCTAGTGTTGTTCACTTGCTTTAGTAGTTAGTTAGATATTAGATTGCTCATGTCATTGATGTTATCTCCGAAAGCCATAGCTTAGACTACCAGGCGAAATGTGATTTGATTTTAGTTTTACTTTTCTGCAATTAGATATCAGATTGCTCATGTCATTGATGTTATCTCTGAAAGCCATAGCTTAGACTACCTGGCGAGGTATCCGACTATGATTGATGTGATTTGATTTTAGTTTTACTTTTCTGCAATTAGATATCAACTCGTTCATATCATTGACGTTATCTCCGAAAGCCATAGCTTAGACTACCTGGCGAGGTATTCAACTATAAATGATCTGAATTGATTTTATTTTTATTAGATTGCAATTTTTGATTTGTTTTAGTGTAGTAGCTTAATTCATTTTTCTGTATTTAAACAGCAGCAGGGATAATGGTTTCATGATCAATAGTTCATTTCTTGTTTGATTTGAGTAGCAGCACATTTTCATTTTTGTTCAAGTATTAATTTCCTCATTAGTATGCTCTAAGACTCTCTGAAGTGTTAAAGTTCTGGAAATCATTATAGAGGACATAATTGCTTTAAAAAGTTATATCCATACTTGCCTTTTAGAGTATAGAATAGGATTTCCATTCACATTAGGAGACAAACGAAGATAAAAACCCCAAAACAAAATAAAAATCAAAGACGACAAAAAGTAAGAAATATGTTATCTTGCACATATAATGCGCCACACTTCATCAGTTTACGACTCCCGGATTGATAATTAATGTAGCAATTTAGGACACACTAAATTGACCAAACATTTTGGCGCCATTGCCAGGGAAGTGTAACTAGGTAGTCAATTTCTTAAAAAAAGAGAAGGAAAAAACTGATAACTTCTTGAAGTATGCTCTCCTCTTGCACCTAGCGTGATCTGGAGGATCAGAAAACAGAATTGTTAGTTCAATAATTTCTTGATTATGCTCTCTTCTTGCACCTAGTGTGATCTGGAAGGTCAGAAAGAGAATTATTAGCCCAACTTGAAAGAAAAAATAAAAAAAGACATGCATAGAACAAGAGATTCTAGGGGAAGGTTTATAACTAGGGCCAAGAGTTCGATTTTCACAACTCCAGCTACTTCAAGGCATAGACAAGATTCACGCCCATCTACTCCCAGCCTTAGGATTCCTGGAATTCAAGGAGCAACAACTGAATTAGAGGATTCTCCTACACTATCTACCAAATCTCATCTAGGAAAAGAACATTTCTTCACTTCTACAGGGGAACATATTGTAATCAAAGAAGTAGAATCACCTAAAGAAGAGAAGAAAGAAACTCTCTCTCGTCCACCCTTGATAGAAGAACCAGAAGACTTTGAGGAAACTATCATGACAGAGGAAGTAGTAAATGGATTTGGGAGTAGAGGTAGAGGAGGAGGAAATAATGGAGGCAACAATGGTGGAGGGGGAGGAAATAATGGAAGAAATAGGGAAGGAGATAACTCATTTGGATTCTCTATAGTTGATGTGAAATTCATACAACAATGAAAAACATCTCACCATCTGTCCTCCCAAAATTTTATGGGTTGCGAAGTGAGGATCCTGAAACATTTCTATTTGAGTTTGAAGTCGTGTGTCAAACCTATGACTCTATGGAAGACTCTCAAAAACTCAAACTGTTTCCTTCAACATTAAAGGGAGTTGCTTTGAAATGGTTTATGGGATTAGTCACCCAATCTATTAGGACTTGGAATGATATGAAACAAACATTTTTGGATCGATACCTGGACTATTGTATGCCTACCAATCACAACGATGAGGTATTCAAAATGATGCAAAAAGAAGATGAAAACTTGTAAGATTTACTTGAAAGATTTCAATACAACTTAAAGAGAGCAAAAATGAGTAACTTAGACGAGGAAACCTTGAAAGCCCTTCTATTAAAAGCCATTAGAGATGAATGGATAGATATTTTGAACATGATGGAGAAGGGAGATATTTCTCAACTTCCACTTCGTGATATCGCAGAACTATGTGTCCATCTCTCAAGGGGAAAATCTAAAACGGGAAAAGGGCCTAGAGATCCTTCTCTTATTAGAGCAAACAAATCTGCAACTGGATCAGTAAGTAGGGCAGAGATTGACAATATGCTTGATGAATTCAAAACTGATATTCTAGGGAGCCTTAGTGAACAACTAGACACCCTTAAAATACAAAACAAGCAGAAAACAGAAGCTGATGCCTTGGCTATCTTTTGTCCAAAATGTAGGAAGAAACATGCTCTAAGGGAATGTCCCTTGGATACAAAAGTTGTAGAAACATGCATGATTTGCCCAGAAAACCATGAGACCAAGGATTGTCCTTCAATCCCTGGGCTCAAAGCTGTCTTTCAAGAAGATCCGAATTCAATAGAGTCCCTTTGCTTTGTTTCAAGAAGACCTTGGCAGGGGCAACAAAATCAAGGATTTAACAACCCTATGAACTTTCAGCCCCCGCCAAATTGGAATTCTTGGCAACAACCTTGGCCCCAACCTCAAAATCCATATCAATCAGGTTTGCAAAATCCTTATGGGAGATTTGCTCAATTTTACCAATATCCTCCATCTTTTCAAAATCAACAAAATTCACAACTTCCAAATCAAAACCCACAGTTTTTATTGCCATTTCTTCAACAACAACCTTTTCAACAAAGTCCAAATCCTTAACTCTTGCTGCCATTTCAAAAAAAGACAAATCAACCCTGAAACTAAATATCTCCTACACATTTTCCTAAACTTTTTCCACTCACCTGGACCTCATAAGCTATCAACATCATTGCATATTCGTCTTAAAAGAGCATTTAAAGTGGTTTTTTAACTATGTTTTGTGTTCGTTGTTTGAATTAGATTTTGCTTATGAGCTGCGGAATGCAACCACTTTCCGCAGCTGGTTCAACTTTCTGCATTTGTTTTTGTTAAACTCCAGGTTGCAGGTGTCATTCGGCAAAACCAGACACGTGGGCAAGTTAGAAATGACCTGGACATGGATCAAGTCCTATTGGTCTAGCCGGATTCATCAAATGAAGGAGAGAGATTTCCTATTTATACAAAAAGATGAGAAGCCATCTCATTAATGAGAGTCCATGAATCTCTCCCTCTACTTCTAGAGTCCTAATCAAAATAGGAACTAATAAGACACATGTCTTCTTAGATTTTCAATACAATTAGGAGATGTGACACACATTTTTATGATCCCATGATTCTCTTCACTCAAATTCGAATTTGGCCTTAGGGTGCCACGTAAGGATCTTCTAAAAGCCTCATTTTGACCTACACATGTCAACAATCTCAACCCACTTGTTAGGTATAAGCATATGCACATTATTTTCTAATTTCTAATCACAAATTCACTTAAAAAGGCTAAGAATTAATAATGTTTGGAAAAACATAAATGTGGCCCAATGATAATGAAAGTGGAATGAATGTAGTGACATAGTAGTGAAATGGAGGTGATATAATGGACATAATAGTGAAAGTGTAATGGAAATGAATGACATTTTCAAGACCCAACATGTCTACAAAAGACAAATCAACTACCAGCCCAGCCATTGCCAAATCCTAACAACAAAAATCTTAGAATGCTTACATGGTAGAAGGACAACAATTTCCTACCTATATGATTGTTCCTCTTAATGATGTACAACTCAAGTCTGGTAGAGTTTTAGAAAAACCTTCTATAGATGTTCAAAAGCAAGGTACTTCTGAGGAGGATTCTCTTAAAGTCAATAAAGGTTCTGAGGAAGCATCTCTTCAAAACCCAAACATTCAAAAAGAAAAAGAAAAGGAGTCAACTCCCACAACTCCTATAGTTGAGCAACCTGCATCTTCATCTACACCTCCTTTCCCTGAAAGATTACAAATTGACAAAGGGGTGGAAAAACAAATCTTGTTGCCTGACTTATGATTTTTTATATGAGTTAAAGAATGTCTGTATCAAGATTCCCTTGCTACAAGCCATTAGAGAGATTCCTATTTTAGCAAAAACAATAAAGGAGTTGAGTCTCAAAAGACCAGGAAGGAAACCAAGAGATACAAGAAGAATCCACCTGGTAGGAAAAATTGCAAATATCATGATGGGAAAAATTACCATGCAGAAGTATGTAGATCTAGGTAGCCCAATTGTCAAGACACATATAAATGGGATAGAAATTCCAAATACTTTGATTGACTTAGGGGCTGCTATCAACATTATGAATAGACAGACTATGGAACAGCTTAAACTTCTTAATCTTCTTTTTACACCCACCTTACTGCAGCTTGCAGACAGATCAATAATCAAACCAGATGGTGTATTAGAAGATATTTAAGTCTCCTTAAATTCTTGGGAATATCCAGTAGATTTCATGATTTTGACTCCCAAGGGTAATCTAGGAGGGCACCCACTCATCTTAGGAAGACCTTGGCTAGCCACAACTGATGCTTTCATTAGTTGTAGGTCTGGGGATATGTACATTTCTGATGGTAATTCGACAAAGAAATTCAATTTGTATCCTCGAGCAAAAGCAATTATAGAAGTAGGAGACAATGAATGGGTCAATGATGAAGACACTATACAACCTGTCTTTACCATTTCTGAAATTAGTGAAGATAGTCAAATTCTGAACACATTAGAAAATTTTGAAACATTTTCATAATATGACCACACACAATTTCAGTTAGATTCTGACATTGAGTATTTATCATCAAGACAAATGTCTCTTTATTCTATGGAAGAGTTCGGTAGTTCTACCATTGAAATTTTTCCAGGTAAAAAATTAAATATCAACAAAAATTTGGAAAAATCGCAACAGGGAAAACTAACCAAAATCTTGCAAAAACATTCTACTGCATTTGCATGGGAGTATACTGATATGAAAGGTATTGACCCTAAGACTTGCATCTATCATATCTACATTGAGGAAAACAATAGACCAATTAGACAACCTCAGAGAAGGATGAATCCAAATCTTAGGGAGATAGTGAAAGAAGAGCTCCAAAAACTACTCAATGTAAACTTCATTTACCCAATTTCAGATAGCCGATGGGTTTCTCCTTTGGTTATAGTACCCAAAAAAATGGTAAATGGAGGGTATGCGTTGATTACAGGGAATTGAATAAAGCAACTTTGAAGGATCACTTTCCTTTGCCCTTTATCGATCAAGTATTAGATACATTAGCAAGCAAAAAGTACTTTTCATTTCAGGATGGTTTTAGTGGTTATAATCAAATTCAGGTAGCACCTGAAGATTAGGATAAGACCACGTTTACCTGTCCATGGGGAACTTTTGCTTATTGAGTGCTTCCTTTTGGATTATGTAATGCACCCGCAACATTCCAAAGAGCAGTACTAGGAATTTTTTCTGATTTAATCCATGATTGTGTAGAGGTATATATGGATGATTTTACAATTTATGGCGATTCGTTTGAAGAGGCATTAGAAAATTTGGAAAAAGTCCTTATAAGATGTGAATACGCAAACTTTTCATTAAGTCATGAAAAATGCTTTATGATGTTTACTGAAGGTATTGTTTTGGGACATCATATTTCGGGGGATGGGGTTAAAGTTGATAGATCAAAAGTTGAAGTCGTCTCCAAGTTGCCTATTCCAAATTGTCAAAAAGACGTTAGAAGTTTTCTGGGATTTACTAGATACTATAGAAGATTTATAGAAAACTTTACCAAAATAGCATCTCCACTCTTCAAATTGCTTACAAAAGACTGTGAATTTAAATGGGGTCCTGATTGTCAATCATCATTTGAAACTTTGAAAACAAGAATATCTGAAGCACCCATCTTGAGAGGACCAAATTGGAAACTTCCTTTCCATATTTCTACAGATGCTTCAAATACAGCTCTAGGGTCTGTGTTGGGACAAAAAGATCTATTTCCTTATGCCATTTACTATACCAGTAAAAATTTATCTCCCACTAAGTTGAACTATACTGTGACTGAAAAAGAGTTCTTAGTTGTTGTTCATGCAATCAATAAGTTCAGACATTATATAACAGGCTATGAAACTTTTATTCACACTGATCATTCTGCAATTAGATATCTAGTGAACAAACCTATTACTAATGGCAGAGTTACAAGGTGGCTCCTACTTTAACAGGAATTCAATATCATTGTGTTGGATAGACCAGGGAAACAAAATGCAGTAGCTGACTTCTTGTCTAGGATTCAGAATACTAAAGAAGATTCTCCTGTAGAGGACAAGTTTCCTGATGAATATTTATTTGCAGTAACTACTAAGACCCCTTGGTATGCAGATATAGTTAACTATTTGGCTACAGAGAAACTACCTCCACATTTATTTCTTGGTGAAAGAAGAAAGATTATTCAGGAGAGTTCAAAATATTCATGGATTTCTAATGAATTGTTTAAAACAGGGCCAGATCTTGTGATCAGAAGATGTGCTAGGGAAGATGAAATGCCTGATATCCTTAAAGCATGCCATGATGAACCATGCGGCGGACACTTTGCTGACAAAATGACAGCCTATAAAATACTCTCTTTGGGATATTATTGGCCATCCCTCTTCAAAGATGCAAAACAATATGTCAAAAGGTGTGACAACTGCCAAAGAGTAGGGAAACCTACCCTTTCAAATGAAATGCCATTGCAACGATAGGTACTCATCGAACCCTTTGAAAAACGGGCTTTAGATTTCATTGGACCTATTAACCCACCATTTAAACAAAGAAAGTATATATTGGTATGTACTGATTATGTCACTAAATGGGTAGAAGCCAAAGCATTATTTTTTGCTACTGAGCATTCAGTTATTAGTTTTCTTTATGAGGATATTTTTACTCGCTTTGGTGTTCCAAGAGAAATTGTGATAGATCAGGGAAGTCAATTCACATCCAACCTGGTGGAGAAGCTGATGGAAGAATACAAAGTCAAGCACAGAAAATCTACTCCTTACCACTTGCAAACAAATGGTCAAGTGGAGTCTACAAACAAAGTTCTTGAAAGCATCATTACCAAGACTGTTTATCTACATAGAAGAGATTGGGCAGAAAGGCTTCTTGAAGCCTTATGGGCCTATAGAACTACATTGAGGAATACAACAGGACATTCTCCCTATGAACTTGTTTATGGGAAAGAAGTCCTGCTCCCCATTGAGTTCCAAGTTAAAACTTTCAAGATGGCAGTTCAATTGGGAATGGATCTATCAAAAGCCCAAAAGCATAGAATGAAGCAGTTGAATGAATTAGATGAGATCAGATAAGTGGTAATCGTAAGAACTGATCTAATTCAATATCAAAGAACTAAGTGGCATGACAAATACATCAAAGAGAAAAAGTTTCAAGAAGGAGACTGGGCATTGCTATTTGATTCCAAGTTTGAGGATTTCAAAGGTAAATTTTAGATTCATTGGCTTGGGTCATATGAGATCGACAAAGTCTTTAGCAATGGAGCGGTAAGAATCAAAACCATTGATGAATATCAAACTCCTCTTATTGTGAATGGTCACCGATTAAAGATCTATCATAACCCACTCTCAAAGGAGGAATTTGTCAAAATCTTTCAGGATAATTTTGCAATAAGGCTGGTGAAGAAGAATCCTTCTTTTCCACTAGCCTAGTCCTTGTTCTTTTTCCGTTTCTAAAAAAAAAAATTGTATAAGTTTGAAAACCAATAACTGATTGGCAGTGTTATATAGAAAATACAGGGCGAAAATCAGAACCTTTTGACGCCCTATATTTCCAAAAAAAAAAAAATCTCTCTTTCACTTCACTTCACTTCACTTCATTTCACTCCACTTCACTCCATTTCATTTCATTTCATTTCATTCCGCCAATAACAATCCTTCCATGACCAATTTTCATTCATTCAGTCATCATTCATCCATCTCCATTCAGTCATATGTTCATTGTATCAGTTTCCGTAGCTGAATCCTGTTTCCGCAGCTAGAAACTGATTTTGCAGCCAGCACTCTGTTATTCAACAATGACAGTCAAATGTTAGCCCAATAATAAAAAGAATCAAATGCAGGTATGTCCAAGGACCCATTTTGAAGATATGAGGCACCTAAAAGCATCAACGGGAGCTGCTGATCAAAGGTTAATGGGCGAAAAGTGGCAAAAATTCCAAGGTATGAGTAAGATTTATTTCAAAGAGCATTTAGAGAACATTTTATATAGTTATGAAACCACGGCTCCATTATATGCAATGATTGGCATTGATAGCCTCCATAACCGTTCCACGACCTTTATATGATTCCTCCACAAACCTTGCATTTATTTTCAAACGGCCTCATGATCAGCCTCCGGATTTAACTCATGTTAGCTGTACTTTGCCACTCCACCTGTAATTATGGGGACGTAATTGATTTGATCACGGCTCTTCTCCGCCGCACAAATTCCGCAGCCATTTTGTGCGCGTGATAACGTCTACTCCACAGTCGTCTAGTTTAAAACTCTGCCAGACTTACTTCACTCCCCTACTGTTCTATTGAAGTTACATTTGCATTTCTACCCTGTTCACATAAGCCTCCGCTCCGCTCTGTGAATTCATTCCTGCTACCTGTTCTCTATTTCTCCATTTGCAATCAATGGACTTTTCTCCATAAAACCATGTCCATTCCCCGCTAACACAGCGGTTTTACCTTCGTTCATCCATTATTCACGCAGAGGTATTTTAAGGCAGGAGGAAAGGAATGGGTCTTTTGTTGAGAGCAGAACCGGAAGGGCCCAAGTTCATGGAGGGGTATCCGCAATTGAAAAGCATACTAAAGAAGGCAAGATGGCTACGGTTCATTCAAAAATTCAGAGGCTACAACAAGGAAATTACAAAGACTTTTGCGAGGTCTTTTAATGGTATGGAGGTTGAGGTTGGAGACCTTAAGTTTTTAGTCACCGAGGCATCTATAGCAGCCGCTACGGAACTCCCACAGGAGGGAGAATGGTGGTTCAAGAACAAGAACTTTGACGAGAAGGCCTGGAGGGTTATCCTACGCAATCCAGGTATGGATATAACTATTTTCAAACGAGGAATCCCTGTCTATGGTTTAGAAGAAAAGTGGGCCAATTTATTATTGATTATCCAAAAGTTCATTACTTGTGAAGGACGTTTCGGGTCCATGTATATGTATCACACCCGGTTGCTGATGAATTTCTTAGAAAATCAAACCCTCAATCTGCCTTACTTTTTATTGAATAGTTTGAAAAAGATGTCCGTAACTGTCCAAAAGAATTTGGAGGACGTAGAACCCCACTTGTACCATCACGGGCTTGTGAAAATTTTAATTGAAAAACAGTTAAAGGAAAACAAGGACACCTAGGAACAGTTTTTGGTTAGAAATTTCTTTCAAGATCCCCCTGAAACACCAGAGAGCAGCTCAACAAGGAAGAGTAGGAGGAAGAAAACCAATGTAAGAATTCAAGACACTCCTACTAACATGGCCAAAGAAATTAATCAAGAAGAAAAACTGTCTGAAAGAAAGAAGGAAAGAACTTAGGATAGGAAGCAAAAAAAATTAAAGGGGAAGAGAAACATTGAGGCTGTCTATCAAACCCCAGAACATTCCTCAGAAGAGGACCACCAAATACTGTCTGAAGATTAGTTTATCTGCAAGAACAATCAGTTGTAGCAGAGAAGAAAGGGAAATGAAAACAATATGGGGAAAGTAGACAGTAGCTCACAAAATTTAAGGAGGAGCTCCAGGCTTAAAGGGAAATTAAGGACAGTACAAACAAAAGGGTCCCATTTCATTGATTTAGGAGGGGAAACATCGGAACAGCCTCGAGCAATTCCTCCTGGCCGTAGTCCGCACCATACTCCTATTTCTCAGCCAGATTTTGACATGAGTCCTTCTCGGCCAGATTTGGAGATCAGCCATTCTCAACCGGATTTTGGGGTAAGCCCAAGAAAAAATACACTTGAGATAGACCCAAACCAACAAGAAATGTATGATTATATTGAATTGTTGGAGAAGACTGCCACAGATCTAGGCACTTCATCTACCCAACCTCATGCCGCACAGGAAGCTCTAATCCAATCACTGAAACAGGAAATTTTTGAACTAGAGGTCTTAAATAGACACATCAAGAGAGAGAATGAAATATTAAAGGAACAAAGCAGATTGGACAAGATCATTCACGACAACACCATGTTGCATCTTAGGCCATGGCAGAAGAAGAACAAGAAGTTGAAGAAAAAGAGTAAGAGGTTGAGTAGAGCTCTTATCAACCTCAAATTCAAGTGCTTAATGAGGAAGCCTAGGATGTTAGCAGTACCAAGAAAGAAGAGAAGAGGGCTGAATGTGCTAGTAGAAGTCTCATAACACATAGCTGAAGGGGGGATGGTCAAAGTTTTGGTTGCATGGGGACATGCAACACCTTCATAATGGGGGTATGTTGAGCCCTGAAACTACATATCTCCTACACATTTTCCTAAACTTTTTCCACTCATCTAGACCTCATAAGCTATCAACATCATTGTATATTTATCTTAAAAGAGCATTTAAAGTGGTTTTTTAACTATGTTTTGTGTTTGCTGTCTGAATTAGATTTTGCTTATGAGCTGCGGAATGTAGCCACTTTCTGCAGTTGGTTCAACTGTCCACAGCTGTTTTTGTTAAACTCCAGGTTGCAGGTGTCATTCGGCAAAACCAGACACGTGGGCAAGTTAGAAATGACCTGGACATGGATCAGGTCCTATTGGTCTAGCCGGATTCATCAACGAAAGTCGTGGTCAACGGTAGTCAAAGGATGGTCTACCGAACGAGTCCTATGGTAGCTGGACTCTGTTTTCAACCACATGAAGGATTCGTGGCTGTTTCTAGATCCCTGGGGTCATGTTGACACCTGTAGGCTGCCCCACAATGTGAATCCAACAACCGCTTTTGATAGATTTAATAATCTCAGCAAACATCATGCTAAATCCATGGATGCTGTCTTTTATGTGTCTTTTGTTGACGTAGTTTCACAGGAAAATAGTTATGAAGTTTTTGTTATAAATAACGCGTTTCTATACGCATAGAGTTAGTCTTTGTGAATGTAATTTTGCTGTTAAAGTTGTTGTGCCGTGACACTAGTCCCATTGTGTTAACGCTGTTTTGAAATATAAGAGAAGACTCTGTTTCTATATGATTGCGTGAGCATAATTCTTGATTGATAGCCTGTTCACCGAGGCTGTGCAGAGGGCCCTTGCACACTGAGGTTTCGTTCTCTTATTATTGTAAAGTTTATGCATTGTTTTCTCATTTCATTTGCATATATTTCATAAGTTATCCACCTGTGTATATATTTCATCCATGGTATTAACATTTTGTTTCTGTTCATGATTTTACAAGCTTTGTATATTGCTGTTAACGCTGATCAGTGTGTGTGTGTTTCAGGATAGAGTAGGCCCGAGTATTTTCATACATGGAATTAGCTTCTCTGCTGACTTTACTTTCCTTAGTTTTCTTAATTCTAGCTATGCTTTAATTCCAGTCTTGTTCACTTGCTTTAGTATTTAGTTAGATATCAGATTGCTCATGTCATTGATGTTATCTCCGAAAGCCATAGCTTAGACTACCTGGCGAGGTATCAGACTGTGATTGATGTGATTTGATTTTAGTTTTACTTTTCTGCAATTAGATATCAACTCGGTCATATCATTGACGTTATCTCCGAAAGCCATAGCTTAGACTACCTGGCGAGGTATCGAACTATGAATGATGTGAATTGATTTTACTTTTATTAGATTGCAATTTTTGATTTGTTTGAGTGTAGTAGCTTAATTCATTTTTCTGTTTTTAGACAGTGACAAGGATAATGGTTTCATGATCAATAGTTCATTTCTTGTTTGATTTGAGTAGCAGCACATTTTCATTTTTGTTCAAGTATTAATTTCCTCATTAGTATGCTCTAAGACTCTCTGAAGTGTTAAAGTTCTGGAAATCATTATAGAGGACATAATTGCCTTAAAAATTTATATCCATACTTGGCTTCTAGAGTATAGAATAGGATTTCCATTCACATTAGGAGACAAACGAAGATAAAAACCCCAAAACAAAATAAAAATAAAAAACGACAAAAAGTAAGAAATAGGTTATCTTGCACATATAGCACGCCACACTTCATCAGTTTACGACTCCCGGATTGATAATTAATGTAGCAATTTAGGACACACTAAATTGACCAAACACTAGCTAAAATAGATGTTGCAAGGAAGGCATCACCAATGATGCACATTAGGGACAAGTTGTTGTGGGAAAACATGTAGGCCCAAGTTGATTCTCTTGAGGCATTCTTTCGAATTAAGTTGTTCGGTAACTCTTGCACAAAGCCTCTTGTATAGGCTATCCTTCTATAACATCAGTTATCATTTACTTTATAATTCTGCACTATTTCTCGTATGCTTAGAAAGGCCCTACATCTTGTTATCTTTCAAACTTGCACTCAAAGTGATAAAGCTTGTTACACCCCCCACTTCTAGGGATATCTATAAGATATTTTTTCTTTGATGATCCACATTACAGATTGTGTTCCCGATAATGACATTTAGCATTCTCCACAAACAACAACCCACAAATGCCTCTTACATCATGGTCAACTCATTCATTAATGATTGTGCTGCCTTGACACATGGAGGTACATTTGTCCATTGCCTCATACTAAGTGTTTAGGTTCAATGTATTTGACATGAAAGTGGTTGAATCAGGTAATGAATCATGATGCTTGGAAGTTATGCCTTGTTTTACTTTGGTGGTTATCATCAATTCCCTAGTCAATTGTTGCCACCCTTGGGGAAGAGGGAACTATTGTGGAACCTTGATATAATGTGGCCATGTCTTTTCATACCTGAAATACTCCATCTTTTCCCCTTTCCGCTATCCTTTTTTTGGTTGGCTGTGACATGTACCCCAAAAAGGTTTGTGCTTCATAATTCCATGAGAAGAAGGGGCTTGGATGCTTGAGGTTGATGCAATTGCATAAAAAAGAGAAACAACATGATATGAATTTCAAAACGCAAAAGAAAATGAAGGTATATTAATGATAATCAAAAGCCAAAGAAAGCTTGAGCTCTATCCTCTTGCTGTGAGGCCATTGCCCAAAGTTTGATGCAATAAAATGCATAATTAAAGGAGTAAATTAAGTTATCCTAACCCCTTATGCAATGAAATGCATATACAAGAAAAGGGGGCTTGTGAAGAAAAATATCAAAATATAAGAAAAGGGGTAGTAGGACATAGTGTCAACGAAAGGGTAACTCAATGCACAAGCGCTCCCTATACAAAGGTGCTCATGAGGATGATTATGTTATGTAGCCTTGCATGTTAATGGCACCATTCCCATGAAGTAAAACTCAAGTCATACTATTGTCATTTACATTTATGCCTTGATGGGTTTCTTGGGAAATACTCCTTTTCTTGGGTGCTAGCACACCTAATAGGGTTTTATGATTATCCTCCCATACTTAAGCTTGGCAAATTGCACAAAGTCATAAGCTAGTGTGAAGTTTGAAGAAGATACCTAATGTCATCTATCTAATGGCTTTTACATTGGATACAAGTCGCCTTTTATGTTGCATTGACTCTTGCACATACATCGAATGGTCATCCTTGGATGTTTGAAGCCCTTGCTTGACGATGATGCTTGCATAGATGATGTAGGAGCATCTTGGATGAATGTGCAACCCTCATCAGCCAAACTTATTTTCTTTTCAAATTGAGTTTTAGTTTGGTTTAGGGCTTGGTTTAGCTCATGATCGATCATTGAATTGTACTGTGAATATTGTATTTGTACAAACTGTGATTTTCTGATAGGAATAAATAGAGTAAAATCCTCGGCCTTCTAGGCCTCAAAAAGTTGTCTGATCATGAAAGTTGATTTGATTTGATTTGGTTTGCAACCTCGACGAGCATGGTCACATACAATTAGGAGAGCGGATGTCGTTGGATCGAGAACAAAGTCATGAAGCCAATGTTGTAGATTTTCTTATGTCAATCGTGACTGTCAATCCCTTGACCAATCGGATCTCATCAGGCTTTGAAGGGGCAGTCTATTGAACACTTGTTTTTGTACTCGATAACGTTACCAGGCCCCACGTAAAAGTGCCCATTGGGCTCAAGAGGGGTTGACTGAGTTTAGAATCTGTTGGCGCTTGATGAGCCTGAAGCCATTGATCGTGATGAGCGATCGTCATTGTTGGTGGATATTGTTGCAACTTTTCTTTTATAAGAAATATTAATCATCCGAGGGAAATTGATAAGAAAAAGTCGAAGCGTTTCCATTGAAGAGGAATTAGAACTATTTGGTCATTAGGAGGAGACTTGATCAACCTCAAAAGGACAAGCTTTTGTGCACATAGGAGGATAGTCCGTGGTGATTTACTGAAGGGAGATTCGTGAGGTGAATCTAAATTTGGCCTCCCAGTTGCAACCAATGCTGAAAGACTAGAATCCTAGATGACAAGGAGTACATGCTCAATATTGTAAACCTGGAAGAAATTGTAATTGTAAATCATTCCGTAAAGTTTACTCAAAAAATACCTTGGTTTTATTGTTGGGTATTTGTGTTGGTTTTTGCGTGAACTCGTTGCGTGCTTGGGCTTATCCTTAGTCTCGACTGCTCCAATAGACATGGTCTTTTAGAGGATGTTGATGAAATCTTGGTTCCACACTTGATTGAGGTTGTTCCACTCCTTACAGAGTATTGGAGCTTATGATGACTTGGTACGCTTTGGGAGACATCTAAACATCTATTGGAGATTAGACATTGCACATTGGAGATGAGATGTTGCACCTTTTACCATGACATTGCACTTGGATGATGGACATTTTACTTTTCCTTGATTGGACACTTGATGATGATGATGTCACACCTTTGGGGGCATGTTAAGACTCCCGATGATCAAATATCTCAACCTTAGAAGGCAATGTTTCAACTTTTGGAGCCCCTACGCACTATTTGGAGTGATCTGATTCTGTACACTTTGGAGAGCATCCGTGCCACATGTGTGGCCTTGTTTCACATATTTATGAGGGACAACTTGATATTTTGAGCATTATTATTCATTTATGAGGCATCATTAGGGGTCTTGAGACCTATCCAGCTCGTATCATGGATATTTTATGTGTTGTTGCCTCATATCTAGGGCTTGTAAGATATTAAGGCAATAATTTATGTTTTTAGGGTTTTTAGTGGATGAATAGGTGCAATATCTCTCATATAAATAAGAGAAGCACTCCTCACTTGTAAATCATTAACACTTGTGGATATATATCACTGGTTGTCTATTTTTTTCTTTTATCTAAAAGGCTATGGAAGGGTGACTAGAGCAACATCTTGTGGAAATAGTTTGATGGATGTTCTTGCAACTTTTCATGGATTTCATGGTTAGGTTTTATGGATGCTCATGATTTCTTAAGTGGTCTCTGTAGATCTTTTTGGATTTGTTTATGGATAATTATTAAGTGTACTTGTACTTTTCTATTGGAGAGGGTTCATTTTTTTGGTTTATTCTTGGATAAATCCCTTAAAAACCTTAGGAATATTCTAAGTGGAGAGCGTTCTCTTGAATTTGTTCAATTTTGTGAGATACTAGGTGGGTCTTCTAGGGTTAGTAGTGGACAACCCTATATGTCACCCTAGATTCAATTACTTTCTCCCTAGGTAGTCCTTTGTTGACCCTATATGCCCCCAAAAATAAGTAGGCACTAGTTTTCTCCCAATAGTCCAACCATAAAACTCCAAATTTAACTTTTATTCTATGTTTTTAGCCTTTAGGGTACAAATAGGGTTTATATCTGCAATACATACATTTTCAGGCATAAAAGACTAGGTCATTTTGGTATTTATGTATATGTTTGCCTTGAAAACAATGTTCCACCAAGTTTACGGGACGAGAGGATGTAGGAATGGGAAAACACACAGGGGGGATGTGTGGGAGCACCCCCAAATTTTAGGGAAATTTGCAGGGGATGGGGAAGGGGACGTCAGTGTGTGTATATATAATATAAACACGATTCAAATTCAAATTCAATAATGAAATACATTGATTCATACATCATAAATGATTCATTGAAATAGAAATAATAAAATATTGTATACATTGATATAAATTCATCATTCATCATTCTAGAATCTACATTGATTTAATTTAATCATTCATTATTCTAGAATCTACATTGATTTAAATTAATCATTCATTATTCTAGAATTTAATTAGTACTGAGCAAAATAGTAGATACTGAAGTTTGAAAACTAGAATTGTAAATTGAAATTACTCAAACTCAAAGATAGTAAAGAGTGATGAGTCAAAGACTCAATTTGAGATGAAAATCATTGCCTATATTGGGATCTTCATCATCATTATCATCGTTTAAGCATTAAAATAAGATAAAAAAGGCTTAACATGTCAAATAGAGATTTTATTTGAGTGATGTGTACATTTTTACTAGGGTCATGATAGAGGAGTTCAACAATCAATGCCACCAACATTGAGGTGCCTAGAGGGATTGGTGTTCTTGAATCTTAATTAAATGCTAGTTCCATACCCTCATACATGATAGAATCTAATGGAAATGTTGCAATCCCTACCAATCCTTAAAATCCTAAAAACTGTCAAGTCTACTGGATTTTGAGTGGGATCTAAAATTCTATTTTCTCCATATGAAATCCAGTGAGGTTGGAACCACTCCCAAACATCTTGAAACAATTAATGGTAATGTTAAATAATATATATATATGTGTGTGTGTGTGTCTGTGTGTTTACTTTAAAAAATTTACATTGCCATTAATTGCATAGAATTAATAGGTTCCTATGGTTGAATATTAGGCTCCCCCACACATAAATTATTGTTTTGGAAAAATTCTAGGGGAACACCCAACTTTTTTTGAGGGAAGCACCCTTTTTAGGGAAACACATCACCTAAATTGGGAAAATGACCCCCCCACATTTTTGCAAAAGGGGGATGTGGGGAAACGTTTCCCTAGTTGTCCCCTTGTCCCATGCCATGTGAAACATGGGGAATACGCCCCCCACCCTGGGGGGCATGTCCCCATGGAACACTATTTTTGTTTAATTAAAGAGCTGATTTGTAGAGGGGAATCATACCAAATTTATCTCATTTATGGGCCTATACCTCCTCCATTGAAAGCAATGCCGTACCTGTTAATTTCTCCATAATATTTATTCTTTTAAATCCTTGTTTTTTCTCTAGTTATGGCTTTGATTTCTAGGAAGTAGGCATGACAAAGTTCACTTGATTTGTTGGCCTTAATCCTTCTTGAGGACTATGTTGCTCTTGACAAATAATGTAGTCTCATGTAGAAAGCTCAATAGGATTAGAACTGCAGCCATGTCCATTAAGACAAGCATCCTTGTTAGGTTTGGCTCCACATTAGCACTAGATAAGCTAATTTGAATGGTAAGAAGGCACCATCTTAGACATTGAGGTGTCCCGAGAAATTCTCTCACTACGTCTGATCTATCCTTATGTGCACACTATTGCTCACTTCATCGACACCATGGTATAGTGCTACCTTGGCCATTAAGAATATCACTTTAATCTCTGCTGATATTGACATGTGGATGTGGTCCACAAAAATGCTATTATGTTATGTAACCAACTCACTAAAGATAGAAAAGATAGATCAACGACTTCAAAATCAGCCTCTTCGAGAGGTCAACCTCCTTTACATTACACAAATGAACAATTCTTGTATGATAAAAATGACAATACCCACTTTCTATATATAGGAGTCTAAGGGGTCTCAATACAATTAGAGCCTACATAACAATAATATTGTAGGGGCACAATAATAACAATAGTGGGCTTCTATGGGGCATACTAATAACCTGTGTTTTTAAAACCGGTTCATTAGGTGATTGGACCGGTCCACTTAATGAATCGGTTTACTGACCAGAACCAGTCTAACTGGGACTGGTTTGGTCTAAACGAACTGGTTTTAGAAAAATACATTAAATAATTATTTTTTAATGAAAAAACTATTTTTAAGATTTAAAACCATGATTCCAAGTGGCACTGAGTGCAATACATATCATCGACAAAATACATAAGCAATGAGGCTTTAAATGGCCTCTAGAGTGCTAAAACAAAGCCGACAAACTATGGGGCCAGTGGCCTACTACAAGACTCAAGTCTACATATATGATAATACTATAATAGTGATCAACATTATCACTTGAAACTTCTCATGAGTCATCATGATCAAACTCAGTTGGTTGAGTCTCGACTCCCAAACTTGCAGTCACAAACTTCTCTATTGGTTCAGTGACTTGAGTCTCAAACTTCTGAAGGTATTCTGCCCTAATATGCCCTATTATTTCATTTGGTGCTCCACATGGCTTTACATGGCCTCCTATCCCAACCAAGTGTTGCTTGAACCTGTTAATACCCCCTCCTTGAATGTATTTTTGGCAATATTTGCAGATCATTTTGCCATCAATCATATCACAATGAGCCCATGCAGTATCTCTGGCTTTTGGAGGCATGATGTCTACTACTTAGCTTGAACTCTGCTGTTCCACTACTTTAGCAAAAACTCAACACTCTCCAAACTCCCAAGCAAACTCACAAACACTCTAAATGAGATGTGTGAGAGAAACGAGAGGAAGAGGAGCCTCTTAAAGGCTTGGAGAGGGTGTTTTTGGAGGGAAAGCACCCTTAGTTTCCTTCCAAAACCCCTAAAACACAGTAAAAAAGTTGCTTTTTGGGCTCATGGTGGGCGTGCCTCCTAACCGGCCAGTTTAGGGCAAAAAATGGAGAAGTGCCCCCTCTGACCAGGTTTTTTGGCCGGTTTCGACTGGTGGGCCTGCTAATAGACTTGTTAGACCGGTAACCGATTAGCAAGGCCGATTTTGAAAACTATGCTAATAACAACATGGGGACTATATGGGCACAATAATACAATAAGGGGGTTGCACTAATAACAATAAGGGGTTACACTAGTAGTATAGGGACCTAACATGCCCCTCTCCTTCAAAAAGTGTTGTCCTTAACGCTTGAGTAGTTCTGGATGCTTCTGTATAAAATTCTCATCCCATATGGAATCTTGGTAAGTTCTTCCACTTGATGAGATACTCTAAAATTGATCGATTTCATAGTTGTCAATTTCTTGTTTTTGTGACTGCTTCAGGTTCCAATATGATTTTTCCTTCCTCGTCAAGTTCTGGCAATATTGTTTGAACTGGGATCTTCTCACCTATAACCTTCTTTAACCATGAAACATGGAAAACTGGGTGCACTCGAGAAGATGCAGGAAGCTCCAATTTGAATGCCATAGTACCAATCTTTTGTAACAGCTTGTACGGACCATAATACTTCGGTGATACATTATTATCCTTCTTAGCTTGCTTGAGGGACATTTTTTTGTATGGTTGTAGTCGTAGAAATAGCGAGTCACCTACATCAAAACTTCTTTCACTGCAATGTTGTATATATGAAATTTCGAATCTCCAAGGTCTAAAATTATGACCTGCAGTAGTCCTCTGCGTCCTCTTTCTAATGACACTAGTTTGATCGAAATTGGATTCTCCAAGAAAGAGTTATGCCCAATCTCCTAAGATGGCCTGATTATATATATATATATATTTTTTATTTTTATTTTTATTTTTTTATTTTTTTTATTTTTTTTTAATTTTTTTATTTTTTTTTATTTTTTATTTTTTTCAGTAAAGCAAACTTGTACGAAGTTCCACGTGTCACTAGTTTGACCTTAGGACCTGAAACCGATACACAGAATAGTGCAATCTATTCTAT
This sequence comes from Pinus taeda, assembly GCA_000404065.3. Taxonomy (NCBI): domain Eukaryota; kingdom Viridiplantae; phylum Streptophyta; class Pinopsida; order Pinales; family Pinaceae; genus Pinus; species Pinus taeda. Next base: position 61,939 of record APFE030121925.1, on the reverse strand, counting down.
TTCTATACCTTTTTATGAAATTTCAATCTGATGCTCAGAGAGAAAGTTATGATGATTTTCCCAAGGTCCCCTGTTTGGGATGTAATTCGGGAGCCTGCAGAAACCCTAAATGTCTTGGACTGCATCTCCAAAACTATAGAGAAAAAAAATATGAAATTTGGACCCGAGCTTCACCAAGATTTCAGCTCAAATGGGTTTTAATTTCATAGTTTGAACCTTTCGTAGAAACAAAATTATAGCAAAAATGCCATGATGACCTGTTTTAGATGGAATTCTGGAGCTTGCAAAAACAGTAACTTCCTCAGATCATATCTCCGAAAATATAGCGAGACAAGATGTGAAATTCAGACTTGAGGATCAAAAAGATTTCGGCTCAAATGGGTTATTTTTTTAGCTTCTGAAACTTCGTAGAGAAAACGTTATAGTGAAAATGCCACGATGATCTGTTTGGAGCAGCGAAACCCTATAATCCAAAGCTCTAATACCAGATGTTATGAAACCAGCTGACAAAAGATAGAAAAGATAGATCAACGCCTTAGAAATAAGCCTCTTCGAGGGGGCAACCTCCTTTACATTACACAAATGAACAATTCTTGGATGATACAAATGAAAAGAATTCCTTTATATATAGGAGTTTAAAGGGTCATAACATAATCAGAGCTGACATAACAATAATAATGTAAGGGCACAATAATAACAATAGTGGGCTTCTATGGGGCACAATAATAACAATATGGGGACTACATGGGCATAACAATATAAGAAGGGGGTTGTACTAATAACATTAAGGGGTTACACTAGTAGGATAAGGACCTAGCATTTATTATTTTATTAAATTTACATATATTATAATTACAATTTTTTAATGTATTAAATCAAGTTTTAGTAGATTTCATTATTGTTAGTTTTCCTTTATTCAAAAAATTAAAGTAATAATTGGAGAGTTTCGAAGAGCGATTCGGGAAACAACAGAAAAAACCTTAGTCACCTAGCTCTGATGGTTTTAGGTTCTAGAAGTTTTGATTCTTTGCCGCCTCTACCTGATCCCGGTAATGATGGTTTCATTGCACTAGTTGTCAGTAGTCTGAGGTTCCAACGCTCCAAGCTAGCTCGATTTGTGAAGAAATTGAATTGATGTCCCAAAAAATGTGGTTTATGCCAATCAATCCCACACAATGGCTCTTAGGCTAATGGAGAGAGGCATGATTAAACAATTTATGGACTTATGGACACAAATGAACAATTCTTGGATGATACAAATGAGAATACCTCCTTTCTATATATAGGAGTCTAAGGGGTCCCAGTACAATCAAAGCCTACATAACAATAATATTGCAGGGGCACAACAATAACGAGCTTCTATGGGGCATAATAATAACAACATGGGGACTATATGGGCAGAATAATACGATAAGGGGGTTGCAATAATAACAGTAAGGGGTTACCCTAGTAGTATAGGGACTTAACATATTATGACCTGTTTCATGCTCATGCTATCTTGGAGGAGACCACATGTGGATGGATGCTTTTGATTGGAAAGTGTCATTAACGTGCTTTAAGATTGATTGCTTAACCTGAAAAGTTACTCCAAAGTGCCATTAATCGAATTAGAAAATCTATGCAAGACATTATTCTGAATTCTTTCAGAGTAATACATTGGTACAAATAGATTCTAAGATTATCTGCTTATTTTCCAAGATAAGTCAGCTTAAGAACAAAATAGTCCTGGCATAACCTTCATTCATAAGCACACCCTACCTGAACCTTGTCCTCATTTAATCTTCAGTCTAATCACCTTTAGGATAAATGTGGAAGCTTTTTGTGGAAGGTATGATGAAGGCGGTAATAATGGCTTAAGCTTGGGGACAGAGCCCTCTTACAGGATGCTGAGAATCCTAGAATCCGATCTGCAATAAATAACTTCTTTCAGGGGCAAGATTTGCACTGAAACTTGACTTTTCCCTTGGAGTATTTGAACTTTCAGACTTCAGGAAATTAGAGTCTGATTCTTGATTAGAGTATTTATTTCAATCATGCTTGACTTCTTGATTTGGCTCAACAATTTTGATTATATAGACTCTTATTGACTAAATTCAGACAAACACTGGAAAACATAAGAGATTGACTGAATACTTGAAATACACACACCTACAGTGCAATGGAAAGTACACCAAAAGGATTGAACACCTACAGTGCAATGGAAAGTACACCAAAAGGATTGAACTTATGCACTCAAACCCTAGCCTGACATGCTCAAACAATTAATGTAATTAGTGCTTCAATCAGTCAATCATCATAATCAAAATTCCAGTATAAACAGTCATGTAATGTATTAATGCTGTGGGATTTCTCCTGTTGATCTTCCAGACAGGGCAAGAATGCAGTGGGTTCAACTCAGAACCTGACTGGATATTGTTCATAATAAGACACGAAAATACAAGACTTTTTGGAGCTGTCTTTTGAAATAGCTCTTCATCCATTTCGCAATAGGATTAGCATAACCCTTTTCATCCAGAAAGCTATTGAGATCAAATGCATGAATCATCATAGGAGGAAAAACAACTAATGAAACATCAAATTTACCTTACTAAACATAAAAAAACAGCTGCTGTTATAATTCCTCTATTGCTGATTTCTGCATTTACTTCTCGGAAATGCTGGTCTTTTATCATCATGTTAACAGAGTCAAGCAATAGGTTTAGTTGATTTCAATCACCATGGCTGATTTCTTTCACCTCTTCATGTTCATATCTAGAGCCATTGATGAGAATAGCAAATAGGTGCCTTTAAGCTTTTTCTTTATCTCATAATTTTTAGGATCAGTATCATAGATTGGATCATCATTAGGATTTATACCAAAATCATGGAATTTTTTTCTTTCTCAACAGATACGCAATCCAATTCAGGGAGAATATTCCAAACAATTTCTTTTTCATCCTTATAATCCTCGAAGTAACCATCCTCTACTGCCAAAGTTTCATCTTGACAATTGGGAAGTGTTGTAGAGGAAAGAAGGGTTTGCACCTTGACCTAGATCCTCTTTTTTTTTCAGAAGCATTATCCAATGTAGATGCAAGCTACTGTCATTTGTGTTTCCACAACTTTATCACCGAGAATTTGAAAATGATCCATCATCTCGATACATACCTTAGTGAATCTTATCCAGCATATCAGGAATAGAATTAGTGGTATGTGCCATGTTACCCCCCAAAAAGTGGGTAACCATAGGACCATTTTTTTCCTCTTTTTTGGATAACCAACCAGACAACAACCCTATATGATAAGCAAATATGGTTCGAGATTCTCCACTTGTTCTGGTCAGATTTCTCTCTCATCTGACATACCTTTGTGAAGGAAGGTTGGGTCATCCATTGGCAAGTACTTTAACCATTTTGCAGTCATGTGCTTTCACTTAATATTATGGGTATACTAATATGAATTACAGGGTAATTTGGGTGATTGACCGGTCTTGACTGTATTCTTGTAACTTAATTAATCTGGGAGGTCAGTCTTTGACCCTAGTCCTCCCAGTCTTTGACCCTAGTCTAGTGGGACCTCCTTCGAGGCCATGGTGTATTAGGAAGGGCACTATGGGGGAAACACTGATCGAAGTAGGTTGCCCAAGGTTGTCCATGCTTACCATTTTCCATCTTTCCTATTTTTTAATCTCCATTCTTTGGGTTAGTGGTCATTGGGATTGAGACCCTTCATCCTCATCCTTGAGTTTGGGCCCAAAAACCTAATCCTGGAGGTTGATGCAACTAAAAGAAAGATAAAAGCATAAGAAAGTCGCAGTAAAAGAAAAATGAAAATGCAAAAGATGGTTGGGACATTTATTTAGCGTGTGGAAAAAGCCTAACATGTGCTCTACGCCCCCTCATTAGCCATAAACTAGTTCCTCAAGCATTTAATGCTTCATTTAAAGAAAGGAACTCTTGTATTGCAACCTTGATGAGTGATAAAGTGATTCATCTTAAGGGGGTAATGGAAAATTTCAAAAGTAAGCTTGGGATTTTAAGCTATACACCCAATAAAAGCCAAATCATAAAAGGTAAAAGGCACACCAGAGGGGTGGGAAAAGAAAGATGGGGAAAGGGGTAACTCATGCCTCCACGATTGCTCCCTTCTTACATCAATACATTTAGGATGTTGGACCCCCATTAGTTGGTCACATGGCTATGACACCTTGGCTTGAAGACCTTCCCACTCTGTAGTTTACTATCATACACACCTAAGGATTGATGGGCTAACCTAGGACATGTCACTGCCCTTGGGGGCTGGAAACACTTAATAGGGTTGCTGACATAACTATCTATAATATAAGTGAGGTAATTTGTTTACATGTCTTGATCTAGTTAGACATTTGAAGGTGAGTTTTATGTGAAGTATTATTATGCCCCAAACATTAGGTATGGTCCACTATGATGCATTTATGGTTATTATCCCTAATGCTTGTTGATTTCACTTAATATTGAGAGGGATTTGTTAGGTGGTGTTATCACGATAGCATAAGTACCTTGAGATTTGATCTCCATTCCCTTCAGTAGCACTCGAATAGGCCATTTTACCCAGTTAAGAGAGCAATTCTGACCTTGTTTATGCAACACTAACCAACAAGAGGAGAGTGTTGGGCAATGAGATGGTTCCAAATATTACTTGACTCACTTGAGTATCCTTAGCTGCCAAAATCCAGAGTTATTGAGAGTTGGTGTTGGATCTATTAGTGATGTGTTGAGATGGGCCTAGGACACCCCCGAGCCGGCCTTGACACTTTTAGATGGGCATTGGTTGTTCTAGAGCCTAGATGATGATGGTTATCCTTGAGATGATAGGGAAGGACTTGCACATCCTTGATGGACTCCAACGCTTGACTACGATGATCCCACAGGAGAGTGTTGGGCTATGAGATGGTTCCAAATATTACTTGACTCACTTGAGTATCCTTAGCTGCCGAAATCCAGAGTTATTGAGAGTTGGTGTTGGATTTATTAGTGATGTGTCGAGATGGGCCTAGGACACCCCCAAGCTGGCCTTGACACTTTTAGATGGGAATTGGTTGTTCTAGAGCCTAGATGATGATGGTTATCCTTGAGATGATAGGGGAGGACTTGCACATCCTTGATGGACTTCAACGCTTGACAACGATGATCCCACATGAACCCTTTTGCCCTTAGAAGGGTGATGTAGGGATGATGTCATGGTTTTGGAGGCACTTTTGGAGACATACTCATATACTTTGAGCTATTTCTTGGAGTGTGAAGCACCCATGATCCGTTTATCACTTGCTTGTGGCATATTGAACATTTAGGGAGGATGACATCATAATGGAAGGGCTTATTTTCCCACAAGTGTGGGCTATTTTGTCATTATTTGTTATGATTTTGAGCTATATTGAGGTTGGCTTGTAAGCTCACTTGTTGAACACTTAAGCAAACTTATTTTAAGTCTTGCAAAATTAGTGGAAATAAAGTGAATTACTCATATAAATAGAGGAGACCTTACTCCACTTTTGATCATCATAGATTCATCACTCTTCTTCTAAAGAGTGCAAATTATTCCTTTTTTTTGACTTGGGAAAAATGTGATCTTTTTATGGTGCGAGTTTCTCTTGGAGATGGTTTCTTGCTTGGAGATGATTTTCTGGCATTGATTGAAGTGTTTCTCTTGGAAAATTTTGTAATTTTACTGCATATGTTCTATATTTTGCATGTTGTATTTGTGTAGTAGGGTTTCTAATTGTGCCATGATATAATTGCTAAATTTATCTTGAAATCTTACTCCTCTATGATATGTAAGATTGTTTTATGGGAAACCTTTAAGGGAATTTTGAGTGTGTATCTCTTAAATTTAAATCGCTAGGGTATTAATTGGATGTCCTATTCATCCTCCCCTCCATCAAGGCCTTCCTTAGAGATTTAGTCCTAATAAACTCCATTAACTCATTTAGAACGAGGCACTAGTCATTGTTGCGTAGATTAACCATTTTTCTTTACTAATTTTCTCCTTTTATCATTTAATTCCTAGATACCTAGGGTGAGGGATATGGTTTGATGTGGAAAATTGCTTAAAATGTGAATCTATGTTTGATATTTATGGTTCATAAAGTAGGAATTCAATTGCATGAATAAATAAGCAAAATCTATCATTGTTGCATGGTAAACCTTTCCCATTTAGGGCTGATATCATCCATAGTTTGTTGTTTATCCATGTTTCCAGCCATAAAACTACACTAAAAACCCTGAATCTTATGTGTCTGTTGGAAGGCCTCATTCTCGTTGTTGATTATTCGTTAAAAGGCCTTTTCCCTTGGTTGTTATATGGCATCGTGTACCCTATTGCTGAATATCAGTAAAACCCTAACTTATAATAGTTGTCAAATTGGTCTAGGAATAGAGCACTTAAAATTTGGCCTTCTAGGCTGAACTAGTACTTTGCTCCATCTTATAGACTTCATTTCTATCACCTTGAGCCATAATCTTTGAATGTCCTTCAAGTGAATTTAGGGAAACCTCCCTTGTGGTCAAATACCACTAAAGGAGAAAGGTCGTTGAGGTGATAGTGGCAACCATTTCTCTTGTTGCTCTAAGATTTGGTTCCGCCTAGTGGGGCTTTACACAAGGCCTGTTAGATTTTGTGGCAACATGCGATTGGTTCAAGGACCCTAATCCTTGAATATGGAGTTGTCAAGTGAGATGTTTGTTCTTATGAGTACTTGCTCACCAAAATATATGTAGTTGGAACTAATGTTCTCAAGGTGTTGGCCATTGTTCCCCTACAATGGTGCCTTTTGCTGCAAAATCTAGCTTGCCTTGGAGAGGGAAACCCTACAAGGCATAAACTAGATGAAGAGACAACAATGGGGTAGTGGTCCACTATCACCACAGCCAAAACCCCCTACAGTTTATGGACTTTCACCGATGGGAGGTGTCCCTATAGGAAAGAGGTCACTTATGATAGATGTTCTAAGGTTGATATGTAAGATGACCTCGTTAGGAGCTCTTCAAGAAAGACACAATTTAGGTTGAAGGCTCCACTAGGAGACAATTTGCTTTCTATGTTGAGACTTGGGAAAGAAGGCATAAGACTTGGGGTTTGAAAAATTTGACAAGTATTAGGGTTTCTGAAGGTCAAGGCTAAGAGAAAAGGTTTCCAACAATGTGTACCAGTGATGTCAAGGCTCATGAAACCTTCAAGAAAGCCCTTAAGTCGAAGCAAGGAAACACTGGGGTTTCCCTCTTTGGCAAACAACTAGGGCAAGAAAGTTTATGGATGAAATTGAAGTTGATGCCCACTAAAAGGATAGATTTTGTGGCAAATACTATGCTTTTGATGTTTAGGCTCTCCAACCACCAAAACATGACTAGGGATTCACACCAAGCGCTAGTTATCCTAGCTTAGCCTTGAAAGGGCTAATTATGAGAGAGAAAATATGGATAAAAATAGAGTATGATCACCCACCAATTGGACTAGTTCATTGGCCCTTGGGAGAATGGAGTCTAGGATGAGATAGATTAACCAAAAATGTTCCTAGGGAGGTTGAAATTTGATGCCTTAGCAACAAAATTTCAAGCATTTACCTATCTAATGGAAAAATGGCTTTTCATGGGAGAGCTTCAAGGAGTTAACCTCTAAGACAATTCATTACCTGTTATGTATCAGTAATGCATGCAATATTGATCTGGATAGCGATTCAATTGGTATTAAACAAGTTAGGGCACAATTTTCAACCATTCCATACATTAAACTTTAAGAAATAAATATTCAACAATTAAGTGCACTTACAAGATAACATGCAAGATTTCCATCCATTAGGCAAAAGGATAGCTCCAAAGAACATCCAAGATAAACTCCAAATATCAAAATGCATCCAAGATCTCCAATTTATCCACAAGAGAGTAGGCAGTGAGGTCAAAAATCCAAGAGGTGTGATGGTGAGAAGTTCAAATTGATAAGTTCTAAATTTATATGAGGCATTCAAATGCTTGATTAGACTACAAGCCCCGCTAAACATAAAATAATGGGTAAGTATAGGTCTAGGTCACAAGTCGACCTAGTAGCCTTTGTGAAATAAAGTAAATCTCCATATGTGCAAGCCGAAATGTTGACGTCATGCTAGCAGATGCCGCCCTAGGGATTGTGTTGAGGACCATGAGTGCCTTGATTTGTGTAGAGGCCCTCTAAATTCACCTTTTAGGGGTTGACCCCTAGATTTTGTTAAAATCATCTCGTGGACCCCAGTTTTATCTTTGGGGCACAAAATGGGTCTCATGGGTCTCCAAGTGTGGTGTGAATGGCTGATTTTACTCCAATGTTGAGGGCTCTGAAGATGGTGCTAGCCCTCCCATGTCTCAAGGTTTGAGGCAAATCTCATCTGGGCCTGGGATCAATTGAATAACCCTGTAATATTGCTAAGCTCGCTGGGGGCATGGTAGTCTAGGTGCATCATCCTATCAATGATATAGGACAAAGTGCAGGAATGCCGAGGGTGTTGAAGGTACCCATGGATATAAATGATGCTCTACAAATGTTGGAGTCCCATGGCTCTCAACACATCACTATTGTGTGTCAATATGTTCCTTTGGTGGACTTAGGCCCCAATTAAGTTGCCCAACCCATGATGAAAGCACTTGTCAATTACACACAATATCTAGTGCCGCAACTTCACCATTAGGTACATAATCATTTTTGCATCTAAGTGAACCAAGTTTGAAAGTAATGGGCAAATTGACATTTCTCATAAGGCTTCTCTTCCAAACTTAAGGCTTGTTGCGCACCAAAAGTGGGTACCCCTATGAGAGCCTTTCTCATATTCATCTTCTTCCAGCTAGTAGCCAGCAGCCCCAGAGAGCCACCTTAAGCCGACGTGACATGGATTATTGGGTGACTTGGAAGAAGGAAGGGCTTTAATCGTGGTTTTGTTTCCTCACCTTAAATGAGGGGTTAATCTTCAACCCTAGTCCCATTCGATCTCGCCTATTGGTCTATGGCTTTAAGAAGGGCACTACTTGGTAAACCTCGATTTTGGTAGCATGGTCTCATTTTCCCGTTCAACATTTTTCACTCCCCCTCGCACATTACAAGCCTTATTCCACCATTTCTCTTCTCTGGGTCCACAGGGAAATGGCACACTCCCTCCCCTTGCCTACATATCTGGGCTGGACCTAGAAATGTTGCCCTAGAGGTTGATGTAGCTAAAAGAAAGTTAAAAGCATATCACGGCCACAAGCAAGAAACAAAAGAAAAGAAAATCATAAAATACAAAAGATGGCTGGGACATTTAATATAGCACGTGGACAAAAGCCAAACATGAGCTCTACCCATTATCATTATGGCCATCACCATGGTTCCTAGGGCCCATGAGTGCCCTTCACATCATTAAAGGAACCGATGCATGTCCCAGCCCCTGCCGGGCAATGAACTACCCCACCTTTATGCGGGTAATAACTGCTATACATCATTCACAACATGCTCTCATTTCTTAGAGCTTTGACCAGTAATACAAAGAAAAATCAAGAAAAAGCAAATGATAAATAAAGTGAGTGGAAAAACAAAGGTTGGGGTAACTCATGTAACCACGATCGCTCCATTCGCACATTTGTACACCCAATATGTGGACGTCCTCATCATTGTTGTCCTTGTACCCATGGCATTTGGCCTTAAGACCCCTTTGCCACCATCCATTTCATCATTATTCACATGCCGCCTATTAATTGAAGGATGTACCCCCTTAGGGGCTAGTAACACCTAATAGGATTGTTTATTAGCCACTCTTACCTAGGGAGGTAACACTATTATGTGATCAAAAACCCAAATTTGGAAGAGAAGCCCCATATGAAGTCTCTATTTGTCCATGGCTAACAAACTTGGTTCACTTAGATGCACTAATGAGTAAATGTACCTAATGGTGAAGATGCAACATTGAACATTATATGTGATTGGTAGGTGGTTTTTCATCATGGGCTAGGGAACTTAACTAGGGCCTAAGTCCACTAGAGCATATGACACCCTACAGGGGAAGCATTGAGAGCATGGGACTCCTATCACTTGCAGAGCATCATTCCATTCCATGGGCACCTACAACACCCCAACAGTGTGCGCTTTGCCCCACATTATTCACGAGATGATGCACTTAGACCAACGTGCCCCAACTGGCTTCGCAGTGTACACATGGTTTGGTAGCTGATCTGAGGCCCAAATGAGGTTTGTCTCACCCCTTTGAGACGTGGGAGGGCTAACACCATTTTCTGAGCTATCACTACAAGGATATCACTAGACCAAGTGACAAGAATAACATAGTAGCCCACTGTCACCACAACTACTACTCCTTGCTCTTTATGGATTTTCACGTATGGGAGGAGTCTCGGTATAAGGTCACCTACAATAGATATTCTAGGTTTCAAGGTATAAGGTGACTAAGAGGCTTCTAAGGAAAGACACAACTTAGGTGCAAGGCTCTAATAATGAAGAAGACGCAATTCACTTTCCTTAGAGAGGCCAAATTGAGGCAACACAAGACCTAGGGTTTTATTGACCGGTTGAGAGTTGGGATGGCCTAAGGTCAAGGAGCCAAGAAAAGGATTCCAATATTAAGTGTCAACAAAGTAAAGGAACATGAAACCTTCAACAAGTCCTCAAATTGAAGCTATTACCAAATTAGGGTTTTATTCTAGGGAAAACAACTAGGGCAAGATAAATTGTGGATAAAAATGGAAGGAATGGCCACCAAAGGATAATGATTTTGAGGCAACCACTCAACCCTAGATGTTGAGACCTTCCAAGACCAAAACTTGCTCTTTCTAGCCAATTCGCACTAAGCCCTACCTAGGTCACTTGGTCTTAAGAGGGTTGAAGTATAGAAGAGAGAAAATTCAGTTTTATCAATAAGAATTGATTTGATCACTAACAATGGATGGGCAATGCCTAGTCCCATGGTTGATGGAGTCTATGGATTCCTGGGAGTTGGCTAAAACTTGTAAAGGAGTAAGGATATTTTGATGTTCTAGCATCAAAGCCCGAACTATTACCTTTGTGAGGGATCAAAATTCACTTGGGAGAGCTAATGTAAGATCATCATGGGAATTTCCATTCACATATGATACAATGAATAATGCATGCAATAATATGACCTAGCTTCCAACAATTAATATTCAACAAAATTAAGGCATAGTTAACCTGGATCAAAAATTTATTCCATACATTAGACATGAAATCACAATTTAAAATTAAAAAGGCACTTACAAGACAATATGCATGTATAATCTAATCATTGATCCAAGGTAACTTCTCCAAAGACAAGAATATAGCTTGAAGACAAAATATGCTCCATAGATCACATCTTTGGAATAGGTACAAGAGGTCGAAATTCTCACAAGAGAGGCAAAGTTCACAAGTGATTATGATGATTTACAAAATGATTCTCTCGTCAAGACATAATTTTAACCTAAAATCCCCTAGACAACATGTTGAATCATAACAATGCATTAGGTTACAAGCCAACCTAGTAGCTTTCAACATAAATGCTAGGAAGAGCCTACAAATGTGAGTTGTGAGGCCTTCTAGGTTGGTATCACACATCAAATGAGCTCTAAGTGTCAAGTGTTGAGGCTATTGAGTGCCAAATGTGGAGTAGAAGCCTTTAAAAATCATCCTTTGAGGGTTGGCCCTCAAATCTTTGTCAACATCCTTTTGTTGTCACCAAAATCCAAATGGGGCACCATAAGGTGGTCTCCTAGGTCTCCAAATTTGAAAAAGTGTCCATCTTTGCTCCAACATTGAGGGATTTCTAGGTGCTACTAGGCCACCCAAGTCTTTGAAGGTTAGACCATCCTCATCTGGGCCCTGAATCAACTACCATCCCTCATATGGTGCTAAGCCGGCCTAGGGGCATGTTGGGTCCAAGTGTATCATCATGAAGATCATCAAATGTAGTGTAAAGTGGCAAAATATTCAGGGTGCAAGAGATGCCTAGGAGTAGGTATGATGTGTCGCTGTTGCTCGGAGACCCAAGGCTCTTAATGCTTCACTTGTGGGTGCCAATACACTTCTGTGGGGCTTGAGTACCTGTGGGTAAAGTGCCTAGGTCATGGGCTACTGGACCACTTGACACTCACAACATAAAAGTCTAGTGAAAGCAACCGGTTATCAGGGTCAATAATCATTTTTGCATCTAGGTGAACCAAGCTTGAATGTAAAGGGATATTTATTACTTCAAATATGGCTTCTCTTCCAAAATAATGGCCTTGAGCTCACAATGGTGTGGCTAAATGTCAACCTTATTAGGTGTTTCCAACCCTTAAGGGGAAGTGACATTTCCCTAGTCCACCCTTTAATTGATAGGTGTTAGTGAATAATAATGATGGTTCGGAGGGGAGAAGACTTCATGGCCAAGTGCCATGGTTAAAGGGACCAACATGATGGGGATCCACATCTTGTGTATAGACATGAGGAGGGAACAATCGTGGATGCAGGAGTTACCAACTCGGCCTTTGTTTTTCCACCTCTCGTATGCGCCTTTTACTTTTGCTTGATTTTTCTTTGTGTCATTGCTCATAGCTCAAAGGGTTGGAGATTGCTTTGAATAATGGATTTTACCCGTCAAGGATGAGTCATTTCATTGTTCACCGGGGTTGGGACATGCAAGGGTTCCTTTTATTATGTAATGGAGCAACATGCACTCAAGAACCAAGTGATAGCCATAATGAGTGAGGTAGAGCTCATGCTAGGATTTTGCCCACGTGGTAATTCGTATATCTTGGCCATCTTTTGCATTTTGATATTCTTTTAATTTATCCTATTGCCCTGATATGGTTTTTTCTTTTCTTTTAGTTGCACTAACCCCCCAGGGCACAATTTTGGGCCCTATCCAGGTATGACAATGTTTGGTTGCCAAATCCTAGAGAACTAATGGTCCGCTGAACTCGAAGAATGGAGGTGGAATATGGATTTATAATATAAGATGGAAAGTGGTAAGTATGGAATAAGGATAGGTGTAACAATGCTGTCTCAATCAAGGCTTCTTGAGTAGTGCCCCTCCTATAGCCATTGGGCCATTAGGGGAGGTCCCATTGGACTAGGATCAAAGATGAACTCCCCATATAAGGTGAGGGAACAAGATCTTGGTTTAAACCCCTCTTTCTTCCAAGTCACCCCACAATCCATATTGAAAGCCCAAATACATGCAAGCATAAGCACTTGATTGTGAAATGAATAAAGCGTCTTTTGATCAGAAGCCCACCTTCGTACATGTGCTCTTGTCGGATGGGTGATAAAGTATATGACTGATGTAAGTGGCGGAGGTATAATGACACTTGAAGAATAGAGGTGGAATATGGATTTGTAATGTAAGATGGAAAGTTGTAAGTATGGAATAGGGATAGGTGGAACAATGTTATCTCAATCAAGGCTTCCCGAGTAGTGCCCCTCCAATACCCCTTGGGCCATTAGGGGGGTCCCACTGGACTAGGATTGAAGATTAACCCCCCATTTAAGGTGAGGGAACTAGATCAAGATCAAAACCCCCTTTCTTCCAGGTCACCCCATAATCCATATCAAAAGCGCAAATACAAGCAAGCATAAGCACCCAATTGCAAAATAAAAAAAGTGCTTGTTAATCAAAATCCCACCTTCGTCCATGTGCCCTTGCCAGATGGGTGAGAAAGTATATATGACTAATGCAGGTGGCAAAGATGTATTGGCATGTTGTCAGCGAGTGGTCGCTGTCAAGGGTTGCATGGTTGGCCGACTAGATGTGAAGAATGGGAGAAATTTTTTCTCCTATAGGGTCACTCATTTTGGTGGGTAATAGGACCTTAGGAAATTGCACGTTGGGGTTAACAAATTGCCTTGGGAATCACAAACTATTGGAAAATGTGAGATTGCCTTGATGAAAAACTATGACAAAATGACAACAACAAGGTCAAGTAATGCTTACAAACTAAATAAAACAACCATGTGGGGAACAAATACGTGTGTTGGGATTAAGGAAAAATAGGGAAAACTTATAATAAGCGATGACCTTTAGAGGGATGGACAATAAGTGTTTCGATTAAGTCATGAGTGCTAATAGGTCTACGTCCACAATGCCCATAGACCACCCTAGGACATAAGAATGCCCACCAATGGGATTTTAGCAGTGCCATATGTTGGGTAAGTGTTATATTCTTTGCACAACTATTGACACATGTTATATGTTGCATCGGGTGGAGTGAGGGGGTCAAAGGTGGGTTGAAGGCCCCTTTCTCGGTGGGTTCGGGAGTAATGCTCTTGAAAATAATTTTTTGGGTGTTTTTTTTTGCATCCCTTTTTGGTGGTTTTCAACACATGGTTTCGCGTTTAGTAGGTTTGTGGCACATGGTGGTTTTGTAGTTTTTGTTAAGAAACTAGGATTGTATTCTAATCCATGGTAAATGGATTAGCGGTTTATGGATGTTGTGAGATATACATACCTATATATTGAAAAGTCTTTTTGGTTTTCCTGGTTTTGGGTTTCTAAGCTAAAATCTTTGTATTGATGTGTGTGTTTGCTTTTGCATCTTTTCTATTTTATTAAGAATTTGTTTGTAGCAATTAATTGTACAGGGTTAAAACCTACGTTTGGTATCATAACTAGGGTTGGCTTCAAGGGAACACTTTTGTGGCTAAGGGGCATTGTTCACTCTCTTTTAGACCCTGTTATAGTGGGAGATCTGCAAAATCAATTCTTTTGGTGAAGGGAAATGTCAAGTAGTTCAAGGATAGAGATCGATAAATTCAATGGGCAGAGTTTTGAGTCATGGAAGTTCAAAATGGAAGATTTGTTGGTGGAAAAAGATCAGTGGATCATTGTGGATTCAGATTTTGCACCAACATTGATGTTGATAGAAGACTGGATCGTGTTGGATCGAAAGGAAAAAAGCGCAATCTGGTTGTGCTTCTTAGGTTCAGTTTTAATGAATGTTTCAGGGGAAGCTATGTTGAAGGCATTGTAGAACAAGTTAGGGAGTTTGTATCAATATATGTCCCTTGTAAACAAACTGTTCCCAAGGAAAAAATTGTATAACCTAAGGATGAAGGATGGAGACTTGGTGAAAGAGCAATGATTTGTACTAGACTAGGCATTGCACATGTAGTGGATGAGTTGATTCAAATCACTCGGTCTTTGTAAAAGTACATTAAATATTTAATTTTTAACGAAAAGACATATTTTGTAAGATTTTAATTCATGTTTCTAAACTCAAAGCATTAGAGTAAAAGAGAGAAAACAACATATGATCGAAGTATGCTCATGAATATATCTATTATATCAAAATGGCACCCAACGCATGTTAGTTTTTGTAGCATTGGATGATGTTCTAGTCTCAAAAATTTGTGGAGAGGCTAAAACACGAGTTCGCCGAAACCCAGAAACCGTTTCTGGAAATTCCACCTAGAGATGGCTCAATTAAGTTAATTGACCATATTTAAAAATTTCCCAAGTCTAACTTAGGAAAAATGGTTAATCAATAGTAATTAATTGAGAAAGGTGAGAATTCTCTAGAAACTCTCACAGATCGACTTGGAGATGATCTCAACCATCGATTAAGTTTTAATCTTGGCTATTGGAGTCCTAGCTAGAGATTATAAGAGGACGTCGATGTGTAGATGGAGGACATACCAGTTGTAGATACTTAGTGATCAAGGCTATTCGATTTTCCAGTTGCAGGTGATTCAACATTGAGATGAGTAGCAAGTGGCAGAGGGGCAATATAGCAGTATTCCGGAGGCATTTCTAGTTCCGGAGAGGCAGTGAGAGGAGGCTGTATTATTTTGCCGTGAGGCTGTGTAGAGCCTCAATTGAGCAGTTCGATTCAGCCAAAAGCGAGGTCAATTTAGCTTCAAGTGGCTGGGAAAATTTCCAGGAGGTCGAGAGAATCATTTCCAGAGGAAGCAACAGGCATGACATCATCTTTAGAGGTAGTTTCTAGCTAGTGTGTGTAGGCCTACGCAGAGGGGCTTGTGCAAGGGTTTGGAGCATAGTTTTAAAAGTTGATCGACATGAACCGAAACCAGTCAAACCGATCGGTTCATTAGGAAACTCGGTCGAACCAGGGAAAAAACCCGTTTTAAGGGTTGACTTAGCCAAAAAATAACAAAAGTTGGACCAAACTGGCCGGTTTATGACAAAATCGACCGGTTTTTGGTCAAACTGGTTGGTTCATTAACAAGGTCTCGACAAATGGTGACGAACCCACACAGACTCTTTTTGGAAGTTTCCTAGGTGTTTTGGAGGGAAAGTAAGGGTTGTTTCCATCCAAAAACACCCTCTCCAAGCTTTTAAAAAGAGCTCACCCTCGTCATTTGCCTCACACATCTCATTTGGAGTTTTTGTGAGTTTGATTGGGAGCTTGGAGAGTGTTGAGTTTTTGTTGGAGTAGTCATCTTGGAGGCTTGGAGCTGGACTTGGAGCTATGTTGGAGATAGTTTGGAGCTGTTAGTAGAGTTGGCATCTTAAAGAGGAGGCTAACGAAGCTAGTTTGCATTTCCAGGTAAGGATTTTCACTTGAAAAATTCCTTATTTCACTGCTATCCATGTATTAATTTTTTTTTGTGTTCTATGCTATCAAATCTCTAGTTCTATGCTATCAAATTTTGTAGGCTACATATGCATTTATTTTCCTAATTTTATCTTAGGTTTTCCATTTTTCTTAGCCGCAATTTTTTTTTTTTAAAATGGCAGGTTGCTTTGCAAATTTTAATTATTTCAAGCCAACATTGTTACAAACGCCAAGGACACTGCATGGGCTCATTGTGATGTGATTGATGGAAATATGATATGCAAATTTTGCAATAAATCTATTGGAGGTGCGGTTGTAGATAAGAGGCCAAATAAAGCCATGTGAAGCACCAAAGGAAGTGTTAGGTCTTGTTAGGGCAGAATACCTTGCCAAGTTTGAAAAGTTTGAGGAGAATAAGGGAGAAGGCCATCCAAGAAGAAATTTCAAGGAAGAGGGAATTATTACAAGCCATGAAAGAGAGTGGGTATGATGATTATGAGATTCAAGACTCTCTTCCATCCCTTCCATCAATAACCCCTTTCACTATTTTCCTCTTGCTCTTGGCCAACAATCTAAAGGAACAAAGAGAACAAACATCGAGAGTTATTTCTCATCCTCTTCCACCATTGCCTTTGCTAATCCCACTTCCTCCCATCCAAGTCGTCAGCTCACTTTGGATGAACATTGGAAAAAACAATGCAAAAAATGTTCTTATCAATACATTGCTAGATGGTGGTATGATGCAAATATTCCATTTAATGCTGCTCACTCACCTTATTACCAAGCTATGTGGGACTTTGTTATAACTATAGGAAAGGGCTTCAAAGGCCCTACTATGCATGACTTGAGGGGAGCTCTTTTGGAAAAAGAGATTTCTTCCATTGATGAGTATTTGGTTGAGTATAGAGAGTTGTGGCTCAAAACAGGTTGTTCCATCATGTCAGATGGATGGACCGATGGAAAGAACCACACTATCATTAATTTGCTTGGTTCTTGCCCTCAAGGAACCATGTTTTTGAGATCAATTGATGCATCTGATAAGGTGAAGGATGCAACCCTTCTATTTGAGCTTTTGGATGAGATTATTCAAGAAGTGGGGGAGCAAAATGTTGTGCAGGTCATCACAGATAATGTCTAAAACTATGTTCTTGCTAGAAAGATGCTTGAGTCCAAATATAAGACCATATTTTGGATTCCATGCACTGCACATTGCATAGACCTCATGCTTGAGGACATAGATAAAGTGGAGTGGGTAAAAAACATTGTAGAGCATGCCAAAGTGCATTACAAAATACATCTACATCCTTTCATGGTATTGAGCCTAATGAGGAAAAACATTGGGGGCAAAGAGCTAGTTAGGCTTCAATTACGAGATTTGCAACTCACTTCCTCACATTGCAATGTCTCAATTCTCAACAAAAAACTTGCAAAAATGTTTTCTTTTCATGATTGGATTGAATCTCGGTGGACTTGTAGACAAGATGGCAAAGACACCAAAACGATTTTTTTTACAATTATTTTTGGAAAAGTCTGCAAAGCTTGTGAAAATCAGTAAGCCCCTTGTTAAGGTGCTAAGGATTTGGATGGGGAAAAATTGGCCATGGGCTACATTTATGAGGGCTATGGATCAGGCAAAGGAGCGGATACGGGCAACTTACAAGGATAATTTAGCTAAATATGGCCGTATATGGGAGATCATTGATAATAGATGGAACAACCAACTCCATCGTCCTATACATGCAGTTGGGTATGTTTTGAACCCAAAGTATCATTATAAATCTCGGCTAGGAGATTTGTAGGTTGGGGAGGTCAGAGATGGATTGATTAATTGCTTGGAGTGCATGGTCCCTAACTATGCAGACCATTTGGAAATACATAAACAACTTACTCTTTTTAGTATGGTAGTTGGTACCTTTGGCAAAAAATTGGCAAAGATGTGGATCAACCAAGTAAGCAATTCCAACTTGTTTTTTTTTTCAATTTAAATTGTTTACAAATTTGCAAATTTACAATTCAAATTATCTATAAATACTTGTAATTTGTAAATAAGTAATGAAATGAACTAAGTTACTAATTAATGTCTTTTTCTTTGTAGCACATTGGTGGGAGTCATTTGGCGACCAATGCCCTCAATCGAAAATGTTTGCTATTAGAGTCCTCAACGAAACTTGCAGTGCTTCAGGTTGTGAGTGCAATTGGTCTGTTTTTGAGTGCATACACACGAAGAAGAGAAACCATTTGGAGCAAAAACGGTTAAATGATCTTGTTTTCGTGCAATATAACCTTTGACTAAGGCGCAACCAAATGATGAACATAAGACCTAGTCTAGATCCCATTGTATTGGAAGATATTGATCCAACCTCAGAATGGGTGGAGGAGACTGAAGATCCTGGCTTTGACGCTGATTTTGATATTGACATGGCGTTAGGGGAGGATGAAGCAGATTTGGTAGCGCCATCAAAATCAGGATTAGTCGCTGCATCAAGTAAAGGTAAATAAGCAATGGAAGGCACTAGTCATGCAACTTGACCAACTTGTGCTTCGATTAGTTCCACTTCTATTGTTATTGGTGGCAATGTTACTATTGAGGTTGCAGATGAGGCAGAGGCATCCTCAGACTCTGATCTAGATGATGTCTATGTATCTCTTGTTGATGAAGTAGTGGTGATGAATTTGATGATTGATCATGTGTAGACTTGTAGTCTTGTAGTAGGCCAATGGCCTCATATCTTGTAGCATTGTTTTTGGACTTTATAGGCCATTTAGAGCTTCATTGCTTATGTATTTTGTTGATGATATGTATTGCACTCAGTGCCACTTTAATACATTCACCTTTACATGTTATATAGATGAGTAAATTTTGCATATTTTGTCTCTATTGGCTTGGAATGATGGATTTAAATCTTAAAAATAGCTTTTATTTCATTAAAAATTAATTATATAATGTATTTTTTTAAAAACCAGTTCATTGAGATCTGACTAGTCCTGGTTTGAAACTCGATTTATTAGGTGGACTGGTTTGGTAACTGGTTTCAATTTTTAAAACTATGGTTTGGAGAGCTAGTTTCTGAGGCTTAATTTGTTGCGGGATTGCTTGAAGAGGAGGGTAATTTCCCTCTGATATTTTTGCCAGTATTTCTCTTAAATAGAAACGCCAATTTGGTGTTATTTTATTGTACTCATAATTTTTGTTGCTGTATAATAATAAAAATGCTCAACAACTGCACCGAATTTCCCACATTGGGTTTTGGTGTCATAATTTTTGTATGTGTTAGCATTTCTCAGTTTCCAACATTTTTATTTCTGCAACGTTTATTTTTATTTTGTGGAGAAATTGCAATGTGATTAATTCAATAGTAATCAGAAAATTAATACACTGAATAACCAGTTAGGAGAATTCATTCTAGTTGTTGCATTTCAAGGAATTCTCACCTGGTATCAGAACATATTTGACGGATGAGAAGCTTAGAGGTAGAAGAGAGAAAATTTTGCTGTTCAGAGGGAGCAACAGGTCGAAATTTTTAGGGGCTGCACAGTGCCTAGCCAGGCAATGCGAATTGCTGGGCAAGAGTTCGATTTTCAGTTTTAGGGTGGCAGAAAATTTGGTTTGTCTAGAAAGGTGATTCCAACAAGCAGAGGGAGAAACAACTCAATATTTTTGTTGAGCAAATTTCTTGCCTGGGCCCAAAGGCTTGTCAGCGTGTTGCCAAAGCAAGATTAGTGCTGGGTGGAAAAGAAATTGCACACATAGAGGGAGATTTCTCTTAGAGGGTTTTGAGCTAAGAAATCTGAAATTTCTAGTTGGCAGGCAGTAGCAACAAGTAGATTTTCTCATTCCAGGAGGGAGTGCGAGTAGCAGCAGGAGGGACACAAGAAAGTGAGGGAGTTTCTCGCTTCATTTTTCCAGTTATTTGAGTTTCGTAGATTTTGCAGCTTTCCAGTTATGGTCGTACAAGATTGCTAGAGGAGGTTGTACAAGTTAGCCTGAATGTAGATTTGGGCATTAGTTCGACTTCTAGTTGCCAGAGATAGGTGCTGAAGAAGTGTGAGATGTCTAGTGCGAGTTGCAAAACGAAGAAGGATCCCAACCAAGGACATGGCTCAAAAGGAGATAGTGGGGCACTAGATCCAGGTGGAGTATGAGACTTTAGTGTGTTGGATGGGAAGGATCCAGTGCAGAAGCAACAAGGAGATGAATTAGATTAGTTCCAGTTGTTGCATAAGGATCATCACGTTTGATATAGAGCCAACAGTATCATAGTAGCATGTTCAGTGTCAACAGGTTACAATCAGATGACAATAACAAAGCTAGTTGCAGTGAATACTCGAGAGACAGTGCAAAGCTAGTTGCAGTGACACAGGCAGTGTGAATTGCCCAGTTGCAGGCAATAGGAGGATTTCCAGCTAGAGGATTCCTAGCACAGAGCTACGCAGTTTAGTTTCTAGTGCAGGAGGACAATGCGAGTTGCCAGAAGGGAGCAACGAGATTTCCCATAAGGAGATCGAGACTTAGAGGGAGTATAGCTTTAGAGGGGTCAACCCTATGGAAGCTAGCACTTCAAGTTTTGGGGAGATGAGACTCATTATTGTAGTAGTTGCAACAACAATGTAGAGGTAGCAACAAAGCAGTGGTTGTTAGGAATATGAGTAGATTTAGAGTTGCAGAGATTTGGGCAGGGTCCATTGAGGTGGGCATCAGATGGTGTTTCCTCGTGGATCATTACCCTTGCTACAGGGGCCCACCGTATTCAGTAGCGAGAGGATCAATGTTAGTTGATGCAGTCAGATTCCAAAGTGACAGTTGCAGACTAGTGGCAGTGAAATGTTGAGAAGCACAGAGCAGTGTTGATAACAGAGCAGTAGGATCGGTAATAGAGTCAGCGACGAAGCAAATTTCCTAGTGGACAGTGCAGAGGCTAGTAGTAGTCAAATGCCTAGGAGATAGTGGATTTAAGATTGTGGATGCTTCTCAATTGCAGTAGTTGCAGTAGCAAAAATAACAGTGAGAGGGAATTGCTACCATATGTAGAGTTGGGAGCATTATAGTTGCACAATGCAGTGTCAGCAACAACAAAGATGTAGCAATTTGGTTCAACTACAGTCAATGGCAGACGAATCAAAGTTAGCACAGTGGTTGGTGGACAGTGGAAGGCAACTACAGTTGTCAGACATCAGTAGTGTGTATGGGAGGATGATTAAGATATAGGGTGTTGTGGCAGTTGTGCAACAGTAGAGAGAACACCTTCCTCGTTAAGAGGGAGTGTTAATTCTTGTAGCATCAGATGGTGTTCTAGTCTCAAAAATTCATGTAGAGGCTAAAACATAGGAGTTCTCCAAAACCCATAAATCGTTTCTAGAAATTTTACCAATAGATGTCAAAATTAAATTAATTGACCATAATTAAAAATTTACTTACTTAGGAAAAATGGTTAATTAATAGTAATTAATTGAGAAAGGTCATAATTCTCTAGAAACTCACAGAGATCGACTTGGAGATGATCTCATCTCTCGATTAAGTTTTAATTTTGGTTGTTGGAGTCCCAACTGGATATTATAAGAGGAGGTCGATGGGTAGATAGAGGACACACTAGTTGCAGATACTTAAGCGATCAAGGCAGTTCAATTTGCCAGTTGCAAGTGATTCAGTAGTGAGATCGAGCTAGTGATCGA
Source organism: Pinus taeda (assembly GCA_000404065.3). Taxonomy (NCBI): domain Eukaryota; kingdom Viridiplantae; phylum Streptophyta; class Pinopsida; order Pinales; family Pinaceae; genus Pinus; species Pinus taeda. The sequence continues at coordinate 39,758 of APFE030121925.1, read as the reverse complement.
TTAGCATGTGGTAGAGGGGCAGTATAACAATATTCTAGAGGAGTTTCTAGTTTCGGAGAGGTAGTGAGAGGAGGTCGTATTATTTCTCCAAGAGGTTGTACAGGGGTTGCAGAGAGCCTCAATTGAGTAGTTTGATTCAGCTAGAAGTAAGGTCGTTTCAACTTCTAGTGGCTGGGAAAATTTCCAGGAGGCTGGGAGAATCACTTCCAGAGGCAACAATAGGTAGGATGTCATCTTCAGAGGTAGTTTTCAGCTAGTGCGTGTAGGCTTGTGTAGAGGTAGCGCAAAGGTCCTAGCAAAAGGGTTTGGAGAGCCAGTTTCTGAGGCTCAATTTGTTGCGGGATTGCTTGTGGAGGAGGGTAAATTCCCTTAGATATTTTTGCCAGTATGTCTCCCATATAGAAACACTAGTTTGGTGTCATTTTACTGTACTTGGAATTTCTATTGTTGCATAATAATAAAAACCTTCAACTATTGCACCAACTTTCCCACATTGGGTTTTTCCAGAGACATTTGTCCAAAAATAACGATGTCATAATTTTTGTGTGTGTGTGCTAGCATTTCTCAGTTTCCAACATTTTTATTTCCACGTTTATTTATTTTGTTGAGAAATTGAAGTGTGATTAATTTGGTGTTAATTAGAAAAATCAGTTAGGAGAATTAATCCCAGTTGCTGCATTTTAATGAATTTTCATAGCGCATTATCCTATACATGCAATATATGGAGATCAAAACAAAAACACATAACCAAGGAGGCTCTAAATGGCCTCTACAATAAAACAATACCACTGCAGGACTACTAGTCACTAATACAAAATACTATCTCATTGATCAACATGATCAATGATCAATCATCACTGATCACTACTGCTAGACATGGAAACATCATCTGGCTCGGACTTTGAATTAGAGTCAGATGGGGAAACCCATGGCTCCTCTTCTTCATCAAGATCTCCAACTGCAACTGTAGAAGTAGTAGCACTAGCACTGGCTGCAAGCTGAGATAGACAAGCTATGCTCTTGTGTCGCAACTAAGTAGAGGAAGTGCCTATAGCTGAAGGACTTGGGGTTGGTACTAGTGGAACTGGATCCACATCTAACTGATCAGTCCCTAATGCATTTCAACATCAAGATCAATATCCTCGCCAGGGTCAAACTCTTTTGGTTGAGTCTCCACTACCCAATCTGAGGTTGGATCAATATCTTCTGACACAATGGGATCTGTATTAGGTCTTTTGTTTAGTAATTGGTTGTGTCTTAGTGGAAGGTTATATTGGACGAAGACTAGATCATTTAATTGTTTTTGTTCTAGACGATTTCTCTTCTTCGTGTAAATCCTCTCAAAGATGAAAATATTTAAGAAATTTGAGGAAGACAAAGCTAGGCAAAAAGCAATAGAGGTTGAAATAGGGAGGTTGAAATCTCAGAGGTTGAATCCTCCAAAAATGAATTTGTGCATATATATCCTAGCTGAAAGAGGGGTACAACCACCTCTATCTAAGGGACACATGCTCCACTTGGGACGATAGAAGAACCCCAAAATCTTTCACCTGTCACTTGAAACATATCTCATAAGATTTTACATCAAATACTTGGAGGAATAGAACATGGAGTCCTCCCCCTTTCAAAGATGAGAGAAGACCAAAATGCAAAAGCAACTATTTTAGAAAATGCGCATCTAAGCTAAGAAATGATATTAGCAACACCCAATAAACTGGAACCACAAGTAAAACTTGAAACCGAGTATGGTATAAGGATGCCCTTATTAGCATTAGATATTACTTGAGGATACACTTTAAGAGCTTGCCCATTGATGGGCAAGGTAAGCTTCTCACCATCTAGATGGCTAAGGAGGAACGAGTTGTTAATCTCTTGAACTTTGAGAATTGCCTTGGTTACCTGGTTTCTCACTTGTTCCAAAGTAAGACTAACTCACTCTTCTGAAAATCACTTTGGTGGGCTTTCTCATCAAACTTCTTTTGGACTTCTATTAGGTTTCGAACAAATGGTCAAAGCCTCTTTTCCTTGTCTTGTCCAGCTCTATCAGTTGATCACCTCGGTTTTAAAATGCCTCTACATCAATGGAGTTTGTACACTAAAGGTTGAGATGATTTGGCAAGGTGACATCAATGATCATTCCAATAGAATACTTCTTAGTGATTTGATTTTTCCATCAAACATACTTCAACTCCCTATCCCACTGCCTCTAGTTGTCACCGTCTTCTTGATGATGTTCCTAAGATTTGTTGCTTAACTCAACCAATCCATTAGCTTGGGGATTATCATTCCAAGAATAATAAAAAATAATGCCATAGTCAAAACAAATGGTACTGATCCTTGCTTAACTGAATGCCTTGGCATTATTTGTTGTAATCTTCGTTTGCACCTTGAATCTAGTGATAGTTTTATCTTTTAAAATGTTGATGACCACCTCATCAATTTGTTAGTTTTTGTGGCATTGAATGGTGTTCTAGTCTCAAAACTTTGTGTAGAGGCTAAAACACAAGAGTTCTCAAAAACCCAAAAATCATTTATGGAAATTCCACCTAGAGATAGCTCAATTAAATTAATTGACCATCTTTTAAATTTTTAGTAATTATAACTTAAGAAAACTTGTTAATTAATAGAACTTAATTGAAAAAGGTGATAATTCTTTAGAAACTCACACAGATCGACTTGGAGATTATCTCATCCATTGAATAAGTTTTAATCTTGGCCGTTGGAGTCCCAATTGGAGATTTTAAGAATAGGTCGACGGGTGGATGGAGAAACACACATAATAGTGAGTGAGAGCCAACAATGCTGGTTCCTTGGGCAGGTTGAGCTAGCCAACAACAAAGTTCGAGCCAGAGAGGGGACGCAGGGCTAGAGAGGGGTAGAGACAGTGGTTTGGATGAAGCTTTCTAGTTCTAGAGAAGCAAAGAAAGAAGGCCAAATTATTTCACCAGGATGCTGTGCAGGGCATGCACAAAGCCTTAAAGAGGCAGTTAGATTTCGTTGGAGTGGAGGTCATTTCAAGTTGCAAAGGATGGGAAGATTTTCCAGTGGGCAAAGAGACACTTCCTCACTCAACATTAGGCAGGACGATTTGAGTAGCAGCTATTTCGGGTTGAGCGAGTGATAGGTTGTGCAGAGGTGACGCAAACCCTGTGCAAATGGTTTGGACGACTTGCTTGGGCTTGTCAGTTTTGAGCCGGGATTGCTTGGGGACGAGAGTAAATTCCCTCTGGTGATTTTGCCAGTATTTCTCATAGATTGGATAGCTAGTTGGGCATCCAAATTTATTGTACTTAGAATTCACTGTTGCATAATAATAAAACCCTTAGCCGCACCAATTTTCCCACATTGGGTTTCTCTGTGGACATTTGTTCAAAAATAAGTGTCAATTTTATGTGTGTGTGCTAACATTTTTCAGTTTCTATTTTTGCTTCTGCAATATTTTATCTGGTGAAGAAATTGTAGTGTGAATAATTCATTATTTTGCTGTAAACAAATTAAATTGCATAATTAACTTTTCAGTTAGAAGAATTATTTCAAGTTGCTGCGTTTCAAGGAATTTTCACACGCTTGCCTTCTTGGTCCACCCTAATAAAGTAATTTTTTGTAGTTAGAATCCATTTGTGGCCATTACATGAGTTGTCCTTAAATTCTTGATTGAAGTCTATGTTCTACTACCGAAATGGTGCTTCAATTACCACTGATTGGGGAGGTATAACTTTGCTTTTCCAAGAAAAACTGGCATGGATGGCACTCTTTGACAAACCTGTGCACATCTGCAAATATAGTTGGCCAGTAGTGGCTAACCTTGAGGATCTCATGTGTAGTTGTCTTTGTTGCATTATGTCCTCCACACAAACCTTGATGGAACTCATTGGTTAGTCTTTTTGCTTCATTCAGGGTAACATATTGCAAAACTAAACTATTGGGATTTCTCAATCCCAAACCTTGCTCTATGAAGCAATACCTTGAGGCGTTTAACCTCGTGGCCTTTTTCTTTTGCTTTAGAAGCATCCTTGGACTAGTCAAATGCTTGAGGTAGTAGAGCTTCTTGATTACTCTCAAGTAAAGGCTTTGCTAATGCTTGACCCTTGATGATTTTTGTGGGTCAAATATCTTAATCATATTCTTGAATCTTGGCAAACCACTTGCCCCTTCGTCCCAAGCAATCTTGCTATGAAAAGATATCCTTGATTGCTGGATGAGGAACAAATGCTGTGTAGCCTTTGAATACCCAATGTAGGTTCTGAAATGCTTTAGTGATTTTACCAAAGCATACACCTACTTCTCCATGATGGTATGTTTCAATTTTGCATTCATTAGATATTTACTCATAAAAACAATTGGTTGTTCATTTCCTTGTTCATTCTTTTGAGGATAAACAACTGCAATAGCATTGTTAGAAGCAAAAGAAAAAACAAGAAAATCTTTTTCAAAGTTCGGGCTCACCAAAACTAGAGAATTGACAATAACATCTTTGACATTTTGGAATGTTGTGCGCCTTGCATCATCTCATTTGAACATTGCATCTTTATTTAGCAATCTATTAAGAGGTTTTGTGATCTCTGGTACATTTGGAATGAATCTTCGGATGAAGTTAACTTTGTTGAAGAAAGATTGCAACTCTTTCAATTTTCTTCATTGAGGAATTTACTGGATAGCTTGGATCCTTTTAGGCTCAACTCTTACAACTTCCTTGGATATTAAGTGTCCAAGTAGCTTTCCTTTTGTAACCCTTAGGATGATCTTCTTAGGATTGAGAGATATACCAAATTTTATACACATGTGAAAGATTTGTTTCAAGTGGCTGACATGATCCTTCATATTCTTCAGGAAGATTGTAAGATCATCCTAGTAGATTTCTATGATCTTTTTCACTATGTCCTTGAAAGGATAATCCATGTCTCTTTAAAAAGTGGCTCTCGCATTCTGCAAACTGAAAGGCATCTTGATATAGTCAAAAATGCCCCAAGGGGTAGTATTGAGATTGTCGCTCTGTCCTCTTCTTTTACCATGATTTGATTATGTATCCTGAGAACCCATCCAAGAATGACATAATCTTGGAGCTTGTAACTCTTTGTAGTAACATTTCGCTGTTGGGGAAAGGGTAGTTGTCTTTGATGGAAGCTTTGTTGAGTTTCCCAAATTCCATACACACCCTTATTTGCCATGTCTTCTTTCTAACCACCATGGGGTTAGACAACCATGATGTATGTCTAGTTGAAGCAATGATACCAACACTCGGTAGCTTTTCCAACTCTTGTAGTACTAGAAATTCCAACTTGGGGTTGATTTGCCTTAGTTTTTGTTGAAATGGCTTGGCACCTTCTACTGAAGGAATGGCACGTTGAATGATATCACCCTTATAATCCTTAAGATCATCATATGACCAAGCAAACACATCCATATATGCTTTGACCAAAGACCTGATCTTCTCCTCTTCCAACGTGATTCCTTTCCCAATCCAAAGTGATTATGTATGTGCTAGTTTATTATGCTATCTTAAGTATCCGGTTCACAACAATGGTTGATCACCACTATCCTGTAGTGAGTGTTAGGTGAATTTGCATGCCAAGCCCCCTTAACAAATTTGAGAATGTGTGTTAAGGGATATGTAGACAGATCCATGACACTTGCCATGCTCCAGAAATATTATGTTCTGCTGAAAAAAAATACAATGTGATTCTGTGAATGCAAATATTTGTTTTACAAAATTGCTTGAATTCACTGATGTTTAATGTTGCTTTTGCACGAAATAAGATGATTTATTGTGAACTCCATTATTTGTACAGGTCCGGGCTGTTCTTCACTTGGGGGTGGTGCATTTACAGAGCTAGGCCCATTTTATCCTCAAGGCAATGGCCGAGGACTTCAAAAGAATTTACAATCCTGGAACAAAGGTTGTAACTGCGTACCTGCCTCATATTGATTAGAAACTAAGGATGGTTGCATGTAATTGCATTGGCTCAAGCATACGTTTGGGACTCACATAATGAAGATGTACACTGTTGTTTTTGGACTGATGGATATTTGGACTCGAAAGGAAGGATCTATTTGGATGATTCCATTGTCTTTTCTTGCATTAGATCATTTTAGGATATTGTTACATAAGCCACTGAGGGAGTTGTTACTTCAGAGATAATAATCTTTGACTGCATTAAGTGTAGATATTTTACACTAACATTCTTTCCACTTGTAGCATCAAACCTCCTTTTCGTAGAATCACCTGCTGGAGTTGGTTGGTCGTATTCAAATACCACTGCAGACTACACATGCGGTGATGGATCTACAGGTGAATACCAAGTAATTGGAATTTTTCCTAGTGTCATCAGAAAAATGAAAATAATTTTAATTTTTGGCTGGAATTCAGTTAAGTATTTGATATCATGGTGTCATTTCTTGTGGATGCAGCGAAGAATATGCTTGTGTTTCTTTCTAGGTGGTTTAAAAGGTTTCCTGAATATGCATCCAGAGATTTATTCTTAACTGGCGAAAGCTACGCAGGTTAAATAACCGTGCAAGACCTTGCCCAATTTTTGTTTTTAGATTCATTTTTTATTTTTTCTTAGAAGATAAAGAGTGAAGATTTCCACAGTAGCTTGTACTGCATTTAGTCATCACCATTGGCTTTGATTGTCAAGCAGGGCATTATATACCACAGTTAGCGAGCAAATTGCTAAAATACAACAAAGTGGCCAAAAGATATAAATTCAACCTTAAGGGAATAGCTGTAAGTGGAAAGCGATTAGAAAAGCTATCAGTGTAGGACGGTTTTCAATTTTAGTGGGTTTTAAACGTTCGATTCGATTTGGAATTTCATTCTAATGTTGTTTGTTTGACTGCAGATTGGCAACCCATTGCTTAGCCTTAATGTCGATACGGTAGCGAGTTATGAGTTTTTATGGTCGCATGGGCTGATTTCTGATGAGTCTAATATTGCTATCCGGAAAAGTTGCAATTTTGACAAGCGTATCAAAAATGTTGATGTCATTGATATCTCCAAAGATTGTGATGATATATTAAAGCAGGTAGAACAGGAAGTTGGTGACTATGTTAATGAATATGACGTGATACTTGATGTTTGTCCCCCATCACTTATTGAACAGGAGCTTCGATTAAGGAAAAAGGTAACTATGATTGAGTGAGCCGGGTTTTGTACCATTCTGATTTTTTCTCATTTCTTTCACTTTGAAAGATCGTCTAAAAGCTTCGAGCTATTTTAAAATCTGGATCTAAATAATGAAATTTGGAATGATATTAAACCATTTTGCAGTTTTATAAATTTGGGTTAATGCGTTGGATACCAGGTAAGCCATATAAGCCTAGGAGTTGATGTCTGCATGACCAGCGAGAGAAGTTTTTATTTCAACTTGCCGCAAGTTCAAAAGGCACTCCATGCAAATAGAACGAATTTGCCATACGAATGGAGTATGTGTAGCGAGTAAGTTGATGTTCTACCTTTACTATTGCATTTGACTTTAGAAAGTCATTCTGTATTGAAGCTCGTGTAGAAGTAGGCTAGCGATGTTTGAATTTGAAGGACCTTACGACTTCTCTGCCAGTTATCACATGGAAAATTGCACTAGGAGCATTGTAAAGGTCTCCTTGTGCAATTAGGATTTGTGTCATTTGCGGTCCGTTTTCTCTCGTCTTGCGAAACTGTTCAATCGACTACCTGAAATAATAACGAAGAATTCTGCATTCTGTTCACCTGGCCCTTGCCATTTTTGCATATGAACGATTGTTGCATGTGATTTTTATTTTCCTCAGACTTTTCCCTTTGACTTTGGGATTGCCGAGAGAAAATAAATAACAAGGTACAGACAGAGAAGGGGTAATATGGCTTTAAACCAAAAGAAATCTCCGCTTGGACTAGACTTCTTGAATAGGTTAGTCTACGTTTTTTTCGATGAAAAATCATTTTATTTATGTAAAATTTCTCAGAAGAGAGATCCAAGTAACATCCGACGTAACTGAATACATTCTGCCATATATTTAGAATTATGTAGATCATCAACATAGTACGGATTTGGCTGGTCAAGGACCAAAAAGTGACGTTCACTAACGAAATTGGCTTTCACAGCCAGTACACTTTTATCGAATCAAACCAGAATAACAGAGGTCTAAGGTAGTAAATTGCTGGAGTGGAAGATCAGGTTGCTTTGTTCATGAAGAACCATGGTGACTTGCCTGTTGTAGCTTTTCCTAGCTGCGCTGGTGGTCCCTTGGCAATCAACAGACACGGCTGTCGATTCAATGCAACTTCTACTAGGATCTCCAACCTCTTTTAATCGAAGCTTTGATAGCAGCCTTTTGGTCTTCCAGGGGATTCAGTACTTTCTGCTCAAACCTTGACCTCTCTAAGCTCATTTCGCATCTCTTTCCTTTGCGTAACATTCAAAGTGGTTCAGAGAATCCATAATTCTCTAACTTGATAGAGGCCGTCGACATTTTGACCGACTTTAAGAGCAGCAGAATACGTTACGTGGTCTGGCTGTGCCTTAAAGTTCCCGATCCATTCCTGTATCAAGAGGATTTTTCTGTTGTCATTTCATTCAGAGTGCGATGACATGGCAACATGGGCTCGAGTTCAAGGATCCATGCCAGGATGGATAACGAATGAATGATATTTTAATGTCCACTAAAAAATAGTCTATTGGATCAAAATGATGAGAATGTAGAAGAAAAGAAAGGTAAAGTCTATTGGATCAAAATGATGAGAATGTAGAAGAAAAGAAAGGCAAAGTCTATTGGATCAAAATGATGAGAATGTAGAAGAAAAGAAAGGTAAAGTCTATTGGACCAAAATGATGAGAATGTAGAAGAAAAGAAAGGTAACTTCGCAGTCTAGATTTTTTTTAATGGCTAAAAGGATAAATTTTTAAGTCCCCAGGACCAAAATGTGGAAGGAAAAAAAGGTAAATTCGCAGTCTAGATTTTTTTAACGGTTAAAAGGATAAAGGAACATTTAGCTACCTTCTGGACGAGGTCGTAATGTAACGGGGATGCTTACATGCAGCATGCAAATAATAATAATATAATTTAACATACTTATCAAGGTATTAATTGTTGTATGATGATGTTTAAATAAAGTATTTATTTTATTTTTAAGTAGGGGTTTGGATTTATTATTAAAGTTCATGGAGGTGTATATATTTTATTGTCTTTTTTATTTAAAAGAAAGAAAGTAGATGTTATTAAGGAGACTCACTCAAATTGTATTTATTAAAAACTGTGTCAAATTTTTCTAGGATAAAAAAATAAATTGTAAAGTGTGAATTGACCAGAGAACAAAAATTGAGAACCCATCAAAATATATATATTTTATATTTTTGTAATGATGGTTATTGTCAATTTGTTTTTTTAAGAGAAAGAAGTTATATTGATAGTTACATGGTATCACCAATATAGATCCATTTTAACCATAAATTTTCTAAGAGCTAAGAAGGATCAAATTTCATTATATGCAAACTTATTTTTTAGAATGCAAAACTTGAAAAACTATTTACACTACAAGATATTTAATCATTGTTTAAAGTGTATTTTTTAATAATTTATTACTATTAATATTTTATATTAAAAAAATTGAATGACTTTCACGGTTTTCTCTTTTTAAGAAATAATTAAATTATTTTACATTTAATTACTTAGGTAGCTAAATTATTTTACATTTAATTACTTTTTCCATTTGAGCATTGAAATATCTTACCAAGGTAACATTAACACACATTTTTGAGCTGAGAGGTTTATTCTACAATCCAGTGTGAGGGCCATGTATAATGTAATTCTGTCCATGCCCACTTTTATTTCTCTTATAAATATTTTAAGATAGAACTTAAATAAATTATTTGAATATTCATTGACTAATATATATTTATTTAAGTTCCATATTGAAATATTTATAAGAGAAATAGAAGTGGGCACTCCCGGAATTACACATGACCCTTATTCTAGATTGTAGAATGAGCCTCTCCGCTCAAGAAGAAATAAGTACATTTCACGAAATGTTATAATCTTTGAAAAGAAAATAAGTACATTTAATGAAATGTTATAATCTTTGAATTCTATTTGATATATATTTATTCAAGTTCCATATTGAAATATTTATAAGAGAAATAGAAGCGGGGGCACCGCTGGAATTACACATGGTCCTCATTCTAGATTGTAGAATGAATTACACATGACCCTCATTCTAGACTGTAGAATGAGCCTCTCCACTCAATAAAATAAGTACATTTAACAAAATGTTATAATTTTTGTATTTTATTTGATATTGCCTAAATAATAAAGCTTCAAAACATTATAAAAGTACTCATTATAAGATGAGTTCAACATGTCACACTTAGGAATTGAATTTAATTAAAAAAAATGATAACACAAATACTTATAACATATCTATAAACCAAAAAAACTTAGTATTGAAATAATTAAATATTTTTTCTAATATTTAATTAATTTATTTTATATATAAATTATATTATATGATATTAATAAGTATTGAAATGATATAACTAATTTTGTCTAATTTAAATAATTCTAATAAAACAATTTTATAAATAAACCATTGAAAATTGCATTGAGATATTTTTTTAACTAATTTGAAAAGATAAATTGTTAAAAATGATGTGGAGCAAACCTACGCTAAAATTGTGTCTTACAGATTTCCCAAGGGTGAATAACATGCTGGAACATTTCACTTTTTGACCTTTTACAAATTAAAAGATTTTATAATGCACCATCATTAAACATTAAGGATAACTAAAAGATCAAAACAACAACATCCCAAACCAAGCACTTTTAAGAATAAATAAAATATCAAAACAACATCTTTCCAACCTAGAAGCTTGTCCCCCGTTTCCTCATCAATCTATGGTGAACGTTAATGAATACATCCAGAAAGTTTGAAAACTGACTATTTGTCCTTTCATTGCATTTGGAGGCAATCTGATTTGAAACAGAATGTATACGGCTTGTGCCCCACTTCTAGAATCACAGTCGAATCCATACCCATCATCGCCATTGCGGTAGAGAGCTTTTCTTGGCAATGAACCCGTGCATGAGCAGTTTGAAATGGAAGAGATGAAATATCAGATTCTGTGTTGGCACATTTACTCATCTTAGATGCATTTTAATTTTGGGCCTCACAGTCGAAGCCATGCCGTCATCGCCATTACAGGAGAGAGGCTTTCTTGGCAGTGAACCCATGCATGAGAAGTTTGAAATGGTAGAGCTGAAACGTAAGATGCTGCTTTGGCACATTTACCCAACTTAGATGCGCTTTGATTTCAAAATATCTGACATGGAAAGCGAGAAAAAAAATCCTTCCGAGTTTAAACCTTATTTCTACTTTTTAATTTTAATAGGATAGACCAGGTTTAAAATGGATATGCTGGATATTTAATTGGGATCTAATTAATAGGTTTTAGATATGATTGGAGTAAAGTTATTGAACTGTTTTATTGTTTTATATCAATGCTTTAAATTATCTAAACATTAAATGCATTGTTTTATTAAGTTTTCGAAATGGGTAAGTGAGAAAGGGCAGACGCATAAGAAACATGTGGAAGTATCTCCAAATTCTAAGAAAAGTTATTGGGGTCAAGGGTATATATATATTTAATTTAAGAAAAGTTACAGGGATCAAGTGTGTGTGTCTATATATATCAAATATATAAAATATGGCGATCAAGGGTATATATATATAATTTAAGGAAATGGTAAAATATTGTATATATGATAAATAAAGATATATATAAAATACGGCGATCAAGGGTATATATATAATTTAAGGAAATGGTAAAATATTGTATATATGATAAGTAAATTAGTAATTATTAAAGTTTAAAGATGGAAATAGTTTTAATTTATTAAAATTTTTCAAATTAGTAAAAAGTCACGAGTTAAAGATTTGAGGTGAGATCATTAGTATATAGAGTCAATACTCAAAATTAAAATTGAAAATTGAATAATATAAAATTAACTAATGTTTTTAGAATTGAACTAGTCATCAAATTGATGGAAATTGTTTAATCAAACAATATATAAATATTCAAATTTTGAAAAAAAATAAATATTCATGTGCATCTTATGTCAATCAAACAATAAGTAAATATTCAGAGTTTGAAAAAAAGACATAAATATTCATGTGCATTCATATGAATCCATCCAAATTGTTATACACAAATATGTAAAGTTTTTCATGTATATAGCTAAGGTGTATATAACCAAAATAGAACCGAGTGCAATTGAACTGTGAACCAAAAATACATAAACAAAGAGGGGATCTAGATGGTCTTTATACTACAAAAAAAATCATGTTTATGAGAATTTTTTCGGCGAAAATCATGCCAATCATACTAAAACAAACCTACTTATCATCAAAATCATTGCCTATATCTAGATCCTCATCATCAATAACACCCTCTAAGCATTAAAATAAGATAAAAAATGCTTAACATTGTCAACTTAAGATTTTGTTAGAATGATGGGTACATTTTTACTAAGGTTCTAATAAAGGAGTTCAATAATCAATGCCACCAACATTGAGGTACAAAGATGGGTTGCTGCACTTAACTAAATGCTAGTTCAAAACCCTCATACATGATAAAATAAAATGGAAACATCATAATCCTGCCAATTCTTAATCCTCCAAGTGTCAGAATTTCTTAGATTTTGAATGAGATTTAAAATTCTACTTTCTCCATATGAAATCCAATGAGGTCAGAACCACTCTCAAACATCTTGAAACAATTAATGATAATGATAATGATAAAAATTTAAGTAAAATGATGTTTTGAACACTACGTGTCAACGACCCATAGCAATACACCCGTTTTTTTCGCAAAAGGGATAGCACTTAATCGATGTGTCTGTGTCGTCTAGCTATCATCATTTTTTTTCTAAATTTGACTAATTCTATTAATGTAACAAAAATAGTACAAAGAGGCACTGGCTTCTGCAGAGCAAGCCCCAAATTATGCCATGTTTAACCACAAAATACTAGAAAGAGACTGCTCGCACTGGGGAAACTAGTCCAAAACTATAAGTGTTTGTTGGCCACGCAGGGGTAACAACTTGTAATGCTAGAGTGGAATAGTTTTTTGAATAGTTATCAAAATTAACAACATTGCATAAAAGAAACACCAGAATAGACCCATAATATTGGGAGCCCGGAACCCAGAACCTTAAAAACTTTGACCAGCTAGGTGTCGTTAGGAGGAGGTTCTTCCATTATCAGACATCTGTACGCCTCCATGCCATCTTCTGCATCCTGTTTATCTCTCGGAATTGCTTCCATGTTCTTGAAGCGGCCTGGATTAGTGCGTCCCTGAGCTGCTTCGCTGCTTCTGTGCGTCCCTGAGCTGCTTCGCTGCTTCTGTGCGTCCCTGAGCTGCTTCCAGGGGCTTTTCTTTGCTGGTGGTGGTCTAGTGTAAAAATATCATTGGTTGTTACATACTTTACTCATACCCTAGACCGGGTCCACTTGGCCCCATGTGGTCTTGCTCCTTTGAAAGATCATTCTTCAAGAACTATTTGGGATACCAATTATAAAAGGGATTTTAGGGATTGGGAAGTCTCGTCATAAGCCATATCCCATAAGCCTAACCCTTGAATCCTCCTTTCCTTTCCCTAAAAGACATTGCACTTTGCTTAGAAAGCAAGCAAGCCTTATCCTTCTAACTCTTCTGGGAAAGGGATCGTTTGGGTCACTCCACATCATTTCATTGACTTATCCTCCATCATTGACTCCATAATATACCAGGTCTCCTCCCATCTGTGAAAGTCCGTAAATAGAAGGGAGCCTTAGTTGAGGTGATAACGGGCTAAGTCTCCATTTGTTGCCCTTGGCCTAGCATTTGCCATTTAGGTCCCCTGCTAGTTTGAGCGGTAACAGGTACAAAAACCCAAAGTTTGGGTTCTTAGCCCACAAGTGACCTTATGAAGGCAATTCGTCCACAACCCTCTAGCCTAGGGTTTGGAGTACCTCCCAAGCTACAAATCTCAACACTCCCTCTTAGTGAGGGAGGTACTTCCAACACTAGGAAGTCTCCATCATCAATAGCAGTGACACTAGCCCTTTTAGCATCCATCACTACAACATACTTTGTAGAATAAACCACATATTGTCGGTAGTGCCTATGCCTCATCTCATCTGACTTGAAGGCCTCAACACTTCCATAGGGATGTTCCCTCTGAAGCTAGACTCCCTCTAAGTCTACACGATCTCCACTAGCTCAACCTACTACTGATTTCGTGTCTTACAAGGTTAGTCTGGGTTGTGGGCGAACATGGACCATCACCTCACCGCAACCCAGTCCTACAAGCACTCATCCTCTTGGGCCAAACACAACTCATGCACATCCCTCCAATCTCGGATATGCAACATCACGATCCCATGAAGAAACTAGCCTGATAACATGTAGTCCATCACATGAAGCAATCTCGATCATACGAATCTCGTCCAGGCCCATGAAGCACGACCCTTATAAGACTCGCGAGTACTTTCATATAATTTGTAGTTGATAGGTCTTTTCGCGAGACAGGTCACTTGCATAGAATTTGTAGTTGTTACCCATACCTGTGAAGACCTGCATTAAACTCGTCTACCTGCATTCAACTTGCATTGAACCCGCAAAAGACCTACATAAGGCCAGTGAAGGCCCTCAAAATTTGATTTTTTTTTTTTTTTTTGTAGATCAAAAGTTTTTTTATTTTTTTATTTATTTATTTTGCCAAGTCTTATACGAGTCCTATATGGATCGTTCCAGAGTCTTATATGGGTCACCGAGTCAATATCCAAACGAGTCTTATACCAGTATGAGTCGTGCAACACTGGTCAATGCCAAAGCAATCCTCAAGCTGTCCCAATGATCCATGGCAACTCATAGGAAGTCCATGATCATCAATCTACCCTACAACAAACTCTTGTTCACTAGGCTCGCCACCAATCCACTACAATGCACAACCAATCTCACTGCCAAGCCAATCAAGACCACATCTCCATTTCTTCCGCTGAACCCTCTGTTCCATGATCTAGACAATCTCAGCTCCCTCTGAGCTGATTGCACACTTTGATTCACTATCTCCAGCTCCCGTACTAGGGATAATGGCCCTCATACGTCCACTGATACAATAATACATCTACGACTTGGTGTCAACAACTATGACTACCAAATTGCCCAGACAAGATACACTGACCATCTGGCTGATGTAGCGCGCTCTCTCAACTCCTCTTGGTCGTATCCTGAACACACTTGCCTGGTCATTTGGTTCCCGATCTGCAACAACACCAACCTGCCTGTATCAATGAACCAACTCCTTTAGGTCACTGAACACTGCTCCAATCTGCCCTCTCGCTGACCATTCATCCATCATTGCATCAACACATAAGGTCTTCTTGCGAGTTGTACACAACTCTGTTTGTGAACAACTCTAGATTGCCCACTGCTACTCCTCAGCTCCTTTAGGACTTCTTGCCCACTAGTTGCTTCTTAGTTCTTCAAGAACACAACTCTTAGGGACTTCTTCCCACTAGTGCCTTCTCGTGCTGCTCGATGAAGACACACTTAGGTCATGGAGGGGGTTACCACCTATCATCGTTAAACGTCCTTCTTCAACAATGAACTCGGGCTAATCCAACAACTTGCTTTGAACTCCTTCTTTCGCCCTTCAAAGGCCAGTGGCCGAGCCTTCAATCTTCACCCTTCTTACAACTGCTAAGGTCCCTGTCAATTGATCTAGGGCCTACTAAGATCATCCACTTGCTACCCTCTTTACTACCTTAGGACGACCTTCATTCTATCCTCTACTAGGACTCGAATCCTCCACCTTACCTCCTTGAAGACATCCACTTTTGCTGACCAAAACACCATGGAATTTGAGCAATACCTTTCTGTTAGTTTTTGTTAACAATGGTATGTTCTATGCTTAGCACAATTACTAAAATGTCCTTTTAGCAACCCAATGACAATTTCCAATTTAGTTTTCCAATAGCAATCACATTAACCATAAATCACATTGACGGTCACTGTAGATAGAACATGAACAATAAAATGCAAAGGACAAGCCAAGACAAGAGGGCACTTGATTTGGCGAATGCGAGGGAAAAACCCCAAGATGGGGAAAACCTTTTGAGATTTCTGCTATAGTCAACAACCCTAACTAGAGCGTCAAAGTTGGTCAAATCAACAGCAAATAGTGCTTTTTGGAGCTCGTTCAAAGGAAGTCAAACTTGACCTTCTGAAGTGGTTAAAGTCAATCGTAAATAGTCAGAAAATCAGTCGTCAAACTTGGTCATACTCTATGGTCAACCTTGCAATTGGTTTGCGGTCAAAGTCAACGAAATGCCTCGATTCCTATGCCAATAGATGCAGCCTGCCAAAAACGAAATTTTGGCGCAAAACTCGCAGTGAAAGGAGGTCAAACCACCCATGGTCAATGTTGGTCAAACTTGCAACTGTCTCTGAAATTTTGGCCTCGTAATTTGCCTTGAAATTCATCTTTCTTGCCAGACATGTGAGAGAAAAGATATGCCCAATAGGTTGTACAAACCAATCAGAGAAGGAGAGAGAAGAATGTGTGTGATGAGATGATGTCAAATGAGGTTTGAAGTCTCTTATATTTATACAAGTCGTTGAGGGTGAAGTGACATGTCCCTTGGGCTTCATGAGCCCACATGATGATGTGGCCGACCTTGACAATTTGCACATGTGTGGGCATAAATTCCAAAACACACTTTTACTTGTCCAAATTTGATGATCTTTAAGTCAATTTTGGTCCTCTCAAAAAGAGGAATTCCAATGCAATAATCATTTCCATGAAATGAGATGTCTAAAGTGGAATTTGGCTCTAGTTGCCAATTTTAACACTCCCTTTCAACTAGGGAGAATTCTACCCTCCAATGCATCCATCATCATGTCATCCTGTCATCATGTACTGTTTCTACATCTCATCTCAGCTCTGCTGAACACTAATGTAATAATGAAGAAGAATCAATTGAGAGTGAGTCACAAGACCTTACTACTCTCCTTATTCGCTTTTCCCAACTCATTGGCCAGATGAGAGGTACTTCCCATGAGTCTCTAATTACATTGGTAGGATGTATGCTGGGGCATCCACAGGAGAAGGTGAACCCCTCATCTTGCTCATATGCCATAGGAGAAGGTGAACCTCTCATCCTATGCATATATCATCAATCGTAGGAGAAGGTGAACCACTCACCCTACTCACATGTGTCATCAATCGTAGGGGAAGGTGAGCCACTCACCCTACACAATGTCAACCATCATGGGGTATCACAAGGGAAGGTGAACCACTCACCTTGTACACAATGCACCTATAGGGGAAGGTAAACCACTCACCCTATGGTTGCTCGTAGCTCCAAGAAATACCCCAAGCCCCCTAGGAGCTCCCAGAGCTTAGTGTCCAACTCATGTGAGACCCACGACTCCAAGTCTCTCTTGGAAGGGTAAGAATTTTACCTTCCCCAAGGGCTTCGTGAGAATGTCAGCAATCTGCTCATCAATCCTGATGTGATGGAGCCTTAGTGCTCCCTGTTGTACCATATTCTGGATAAATGGTACCTGATGTCAATATGCTTGGAGCGGTTGTGGAACACAAGATTCTTTGAAAGGCGAATTCCACTCTAGTTGGCACAATAGATCACAGTGGTATCTAGCACGTGCTCAAATAGCTCACTGAAGAGCTTCCTTAACCAGACAACTTGACAACAAGCCATACTAGCAGCAATATATTCAGCCTCATCGGTGCTTAAAGCAACCAATTTCTGTTTCCTGCTTGTTGCACATATTTTGTCGAAGTTCCAAGGAAGTAGTTGTACCATATTTTTCAAAAGATCAAGATCATAAACCATCAACTTTTTGAATCATTGTAAACTGATTCTGCAAAATTTGTAATGTAAAATTTTGGTGACGAATTTCATCTTAAGAGGATTTTTGTCTCATTGATTTATTCGTGTTTCTAAACACAAATGATTGACAAAGTTTTTCCCTCCAGCTTCACCCCAAAGCTAGGGTGGAATTTATTGTCAAAGTCTTAGGTGAGTTCTAGTATTTTAGTTAAGTCTTTTGTAAAAGTGATTTGGGAATAATTTTAGCTCATTGGCTAAATTATTTTATTACAAGTCACTAGGTCTATTAGATCATATTGTATCGCAAAGTTGGGTATGTATTTTGAGGATATAGAACGAACGGATATTCCCCCTTTGAGGGTTGAATTTTGTAAAATCTTATGTAAAAAGTATTTTAGTGCATGGACTTTCATACTTAGACACCATGGCTAAAATATTTGAGAGTAGAAAAATAATTAATTCCCTCAAGTGTCAATTAATTAATTTTTCTGTTTTTTCTGGCAAAGTAAAATTAATCTTAGGCCAGAAAATTAATTAATTAGAGTAAAAAAATTAAAATGTTAGAGAAATTAAATTCTCCAAGTGGAAAAATTTGTGGGTGTTAAATAAATTAAATTTTGGAAGTCTCTCACCATGGGAATATTGGAAATTTCAAGAAAAATTGGACACTTGGGTCTTGGTGGTCAAGCCAAAATAAAAAATTTGAGGAAATTAGCTCAAAATAATTATTTTTAGCTAATAAAAAATGATTTGAATGAAAAATTCGAAAATTCCTAAAAAATAATTATTTATCTTCGGTCGAGATTATTTTGACGAGGATAAAGCCAACAAGCTGTTATTTTCCACTTGGAGGATTTATCTATAATTTAGAGGTCATTTGTGTCTTAAAAAAACATATCTTTGGCTAATGTAACTTTGTAAAAACTGATGTAAAGCCACTGCCCCATTGGGAACATTTTGATAATCATAATAAAAGACTTTGGGGTGCAATTCATGGTGTCTCTGTTCCGCTGATTTGTGGTATGTGCTAGGTACGAGCATTTTCATATTGTGCTTTAAAATTTTATTAAATTGTTATTTCATCATAGATGATAGGAACCAAGGTTACTTGGGAGCAAGAGCAAAAACGGGGAGCGGGAGCAACATTTTCAAAAGCTCTTAGTTTGGAGAGTTTTTTATATAATATATATTTTATATATTTTGATGCATATATGTCAACAAAAACATGTAGAATGATGAATTAGATATAAAAAACATAAAAACCATAGATTGAACCAATGTTGCGAAAATCGCGATAGGGATGAAATCATTGAGGGGAAAAAATCGGTAAAAATCAGGAAAAAATAGTAAAATACAAAAATATTCATTTTTTTTCAAAGTTTTTAATATCTAAAGCATCTATAACATAAAATAAATACATTGACACATAAATATGATAAAAGAACTAATATATAAGAAGTGTGATATCATTTCTAGTACTACATCACACATAATAGTGAATCATGTCTTGAATAGTAAGTTCTGATTCAGCCTCAAAATATCAACAAAAAATATAATAATGTATCTCATATCGTGAGTCATAATGTCATATACAATGAAATGAACCAAATAACTAATACTATTCCTGCGAGAAAATGCAATAACTTTCCCTTTTTTGCTAGATGTAGATGCCGATGGAGTTTGTAGTGGACTCTACTGTGCTCTAGAAGTTGAAGAACTAGGGGCTATCGGAGATAGACCACGTCCTCTACTGGTGGCAAGGGTAGCCTGGGTAGGTGATGTCACCTCCTCTTGTAGTTCCTCCTCCTCCCCCTCTACGTCTTCCACTACCTCTTGCTCTAACCAATCATCAACAGACTCCATGAGAGGCCTCTTAGCTTCAACCCTCTATTCAACAATGGTGTCAATCCCAACCAATGAGATGGCTTCCATATCAGGTATCCTCTCAAATTGCCTCACCCACAATTGAAGATTGTAGTAGATGTAGACCATGTCATTAAGTCGCTGGGACTCCAACTTGTACAAAGATCATAAAATAATAATTATAAAAAAATATTATTTAATGAGTTCAAAAAATTAGTTGAAAATTTGGAATATTTTAAGTTTTATGTTTAATCTGTTGCGTTTCTTGTTGTGTATTATTTCAAATACACTCCAGTTGTGCTCGCATCTTGAGGAGCTACATGTTTGGCTGAGTATTTGAATGGCAACCTTTCACAGATGGGGTACCCTAGCACCATAGCGAGTCCACCATGCATCTACAACAAAATTACAAATAAGATAAACATAAGAAAAAAATGAAATTTGAAAGTTGAAAGAAAGTATGAAATTATGAACTTGAAGAGATGATGAATTTTGAAACAAACTAAAAAATACTTGACATTTTAGTCTTCCTATCAACCAAAACCATCTCAAAGCTAAATGTGCCACCTACCATCCTATATATCTCCATTTCTTTGGAGATTTTTGCATGTTCTGTTGGAGATCGCACTAGCGTTTGAACACAGGTTAAGAATCCATCTATGATCTCAGCATCAAATAAGAACTCACATGGGTAAGAAAATGTGGGGTTCAGGTAGATCCCTGTAGCATGAATGGGATAATGGAGTGTGTTGTTCCATCGTTCATCAATCACTTCCCATAGGAGGAGTTGTTTCTGAAACCCCTCATCTTCCTGATCGTCATAGTAGGCCCGAAAGGATTCTTCAGCCTTGTCCATGGCCTCATACAAACAACCCATTGTGGGCTTCTCACCATCAATTAATCGAAATTTTTTTACCAAAAGTTCAGTAACGTTGCACACCTCCTGCACTCCCGCCCATAAGTTTTCCTGGTATGAAATTAATTTGCATATGGCCTCTCCCTCTGGTTTGTAGCTAAATGTCAAGCACGCCACTCATCTGAAATAAACATTCTCTTCACATCCCACATAGAATTCAAGAGGGATTGAAGAGATATGAAATTGGTGGCAAACCGTGTAATGGCAGGGCACAACAACTCCTTGTTGTTGGTGATTTTTTCATCAAGCTAAGCATAAATGTATAATTATATATAAATTTTATAATGTTTTTTGATGAGTCAACGATATCTTTGACAAGGGAAATTTTTCCTATGCCCTCAACATCAAATCAATACAATGTGCAACACAATGTGTCTAAAATAAAGTAGGATGCCTCTCCACAAGCATTTTTCCAGCAGCAACATAATTTGCAGCATTGTTTGTTATGATTTGGACATGTTCTGCACCCACCTCCAAAATAAACACATCCAACAAATCACATAATAATTTTGTATCTTTGATATGTGAAGATGTATTAACAGATTTCATAAACATTGGCCCCTTGGGACAATTAACCAAGAAGTTTGTAAGGGTTATCCCCTTTTGGTTGGTCCAACCATCTGACATCATAGTGCATCTTGTTTGTGCCCATGATGCCCTAAACTTCTCCAATCTTTTGGTGCAGTCAGCCTTTTCATCTTGAAGAATGCAGCCTCTAAAGTCATCATAAGAAGGGATTTTGTACTCTAGGCCAACAATTGCAATAACATCAACAACAGGCTGGAAAAATGGATTATTTTTTGCAACGCTGAAAGGAATATCACTCTAAAGGAGAAACTTGCCCAACAACTTGTTAAATTGTTCTTTCTCATTTTTTTTAAGCATTGAAGTGATAGATGGTTGTGAACCAGCCGTGGTTTTAGGAACAAAAAATGATGAGGTAGCTACAGGGTTGGTTGTAAACATTAATGCTGAAGTAGAACCAGTGCCACTTCCATATTCACATCCTAACACACTCCCTGTTAGTTGCTTCTTCAGATTTGCTTTGGTCACTTTGTCTTGCTTTAATTCTTCCAATGATCTCATGGCTTTTCGGATGATTTCTGCATTTGTATTGGTGCAAGGACCTACATCACGTCCAGGGATTTGTGCAAAGTGATACTTCAATCTATAAACCCCCCCTGACATATGCTACCCACACAACTTGCAAGACAAGTTTATTCTATCAAATGTTGGGTTGTGTTATATTCTTTCCACATAGTTAACATGAGATTTTGTGCATGATTTTCGCATGTTTTTTTTAGACGCGATGGTTTTCGGTCCATGGTATTGGATGCTTCGACATGTATAAATATGTATTGTAACATTGAAAGGAATATAATAAAAAATCAAGCTGGTAGTC
>APFE030121925.1:0-10817 GCA_000404065.3 Pinus taeda | reverse complement strand
GAGAAATAAAACTCATCAATTTGCTTATAAAACGTGTTTCCTCGGAGGGTTGCGGTTTTTTTTTTTAGTTGTTGTTCCGTTCGAATCGCGATCTTTTCGGGAAAAAAACTTCGTAAAAATCGGGCGATAATATCAACTGAGTCAAAAAATCGCAATTTTCGCAACACTAGATTGAACCATGTAACAACAGTCATCTAGAAGTTATAATCTTCATCAACCACGTCCACAAGTTAATAACATACAACATATTGAGTCTCATGATTCATCAATCTAAAAGTTTCAAGCTTTCAAAATTCAATATATAACATTTATCATAATTGATCACCAAAGTTGTACTTGTAAGCTAAGTGTAACCATTACAACAAAGAATATCTAACATGAAATAAAACAACTTTCAACTTTCACGAAACATCATATTCATAATTCATTACCAATGAGTTATAATTGCCAACTTCAAACTTAGTCATATATTGTTTACAAAAAATATCATAATAAATATGAAAGAGTCAACGATTATTAAAATTACAAGAAACTAGAGAAGACAAGCAAATCTATTATCTACAATGTCCTTTTGCCATGAGAAATTTCTAATTTCTGAGTAGGTCGTGGTGGTCTTCTAGGAATTTCCTCCTGCACAGTCCCATGATTAGAACGAGAAGGCACATGCCCGCCACGTGAGAATGTACATGGAAGTGACGCCAACAAAGGAACAAGAATTGGATCTTAAACACTGACACTTCATCAATTTGAAAGTTTCAAAATTCAATATATAACATTTATCATAATTGATCACCAAAGTTGTAGTTGTAAGCTAAGTGTAACCATTACAACAAATAATATCTAACATGAAATAAAATAACTTTCAACTTTCACGAAGCATCATATTCATAATTCATTTCCAATGAGTTATAATTGCCAACTTCACATTTTACACTTACTCATATATTGTTTACAAAAAATATCATAATAAGTATGAAAGAGTCAACAATTACTAAAACTACTAGAAACTAGAGAAGACAAGTAAATCTATTATCTACAATGTCCTTTTGTGGTGAGAAATTTTTAATTTCTGAGCAGGTCGTGGTGGTCTTCTAAGAATTTCCCCCCGCACAGCCCCACGAACCAGAACTAGAAGGCACATGCCCGCCACGTGAGAATGTACATGGAGGTGATGACAACAAAGGAACAAGACTTGGAACTCGAACACTGACACTGCTACTGGATGGTGGGGTTAGCATGGCTTCATCTTCAGTTCTCATAAGTTCCGCTTCCAGTTCTTCAAGATGTATAGTGCCATCCTTCAAATTATCGTCCTCTGCGTGGTTGTCCCAAATTTTATATGTTGGATCTTCATAAGACCGATCACAATAATGACTCAACAACCTCAAGTTGTAATGCACATAAATCAAGCTTTTTGCGTGGTTTTCATTAAGTCTGTTTCTTCTCACATTATGTATGAAGCTGTAGGTGATCCAACACCTCTCTACAGAAGAAGTATTTACAACCTGTGAGAGATCTTTTTTGCCAATTTTGGCAAAAGTCACATGCCGCCTGCCATATGCTTCCCACCATGTGCGAGCATCAAATCTATCTCTATCTTCCATTGCATGCAAAAAACCAAACAAACTAGTGCAACTGAAGTATCTGCCTAATTCAAGACGCAGATTAACACATTCTCCCTGTCAGGTATCAACTTGTCTAATGCTTGCAAATACCCTGTTGATACTGTTGTCAGACAAAGTGTCTAGGCATTGCGACAACACTCAGATTAAGGGTTGTCCCTCTAATCCTTACTCAGTCCGTTTAAATTCTCTCCTAGACAAGTCAAGGCTGGTAGTCCCTAAGGCGAATGGATGATGATAGCTTGTGTTCCACAAGCTCTAGGAGATTTTAAGGATGAACAACTTGATGAATTTAAAGCAAGTCTCGGTCAATTGAGATAGATAGATTAAAATAAAATACAATCACAAGATAAAAATGACTACAGACCAGTGTCTTCAATTTAACCAAAGACTAAATAATAGCAAGTCACCCAAAGCAATTTATAATGTCGCAAAGCGACGATCATGAACAATTAAATGTAAAATACTCAAAACTTTAGCATACAGAATAATCTAGCAAAATAATCTTTTTCCAACAATCAATATGATTTTTAAACATTTATCGCACCTTGACAATAGAGAAACCACGAAAACTTAAGATTTTGCACTTAACACCAGAAACACCAAGGAATTTTAAATTAACATTTTAATTATTCCTAGGCAATTGCTTTAATGTGATAACTGAAGAAGAAAAACAAATCAAAGGTTTAATAAATTAAATTTTTAATGGGCCATAAGTCACAATAAAATATTTAATGCGAAAGTGGAAATCCTCCTTTAATTTATTTTATTCTCAATTCTATTTTTAATTTTTTAATTTTTATATTTATATTTATATTTTTTTAAATTTAAATCAAAAATATAAAAAGGAACAAAATCAAAGTGGTGTTAGACAAAGAATAGAAAATCAAATGTCAGAAAGATTATTTTTTTGTAAGTTTTCGAAGACAAAAATAAAAATTTGAAATAAGAAAACTGAAAAGAAAATAAGTAAATGAAACCCAAAAATATTGAATTTGTTAGAAAAACCTAAACCTAAGCTAACATAAACAATCAAATTTAAAATCTAACCTAACTCAAGAATATAAATGAAAATAAAAAAAAGAAATGGAAGTGTTGGGTTTGCGTTTGCAGGGCTTGACGATGGCGACTAGTAGCTCGACGAAGGTGGAATGGGACGAAGGGCGAGGATGGAGTCGTGGGTTTGGAGATGAAGGACGAGGAGCTGCGGGAGGACAGAGAGTAGGTTGCGGATAGATGATGACATATGTAGCGACGGGCTGCAGATGAAGGTCAACTAAGGGCAGAGAAGAGCCACTTGTCGGAGGAGGTCTGAGGACGGTGGACAGAGCTCGAGTGAGGAAGAAAGGAATGCAGCGAGCGATGGTGATAAAGGAAAAGCGCTGGACGGAGTTCGAGAGGGATGAAGGGTTTGTAGCGATGGGTTGAGGACAGGTTTGGAGTAGTGGAGAAGCAGTAGTGGGTTGTAGGTAAGGGACTTTCGAAGAGGTGGTGATAGATAAGGGAACCGCAGGCCGAATGGAGCACGAGCAAGAGAAAGGAGAAGCTGCAGATTTGATGAGGAAATCGCAGGGTTTTGAAAGAGATGAGATTGCGGTTTTAATGGATGAAAAAGGTGAGTAGTATGAGGAGTTGAATGTAGGTGGAGGAATGGAAGGATAAAGGGTTTTGCTAAAAAAATTTGAATTTTGCAGCAGACCAATATCAAAAAGCTCCAATAAATGGTAGCCAGAAAAACCCTTAAGATATTTCCAGAAATCTTGATTAAAATGTTAAATTTTTGCTTCAGGGAAACCCTTATGAAAAATTTCTAGATTTAAAAAAATAAAATAAAATTTTAGACCCTTGGACTGCAAAAAAGGTTGGATAATATCCCTGCAAAAATGATTTTGAGGCCAGATCTCACCCTTTAGGTCCTAGATTTGGCTTCAAATCAAACTTCACTTTCAAATCTGCAACCTGTACTTAAAAACAATAACACCCAAATCCCAAATATACACAAATAAATACAACTCTAGAAACCCAAGTCAGAAAACAAATTTCTTTTACAGATCTATGCACAATAATGCTAGATCTACCAAATTTGGGGAGTATGAGTCCAACTTCGCTCCCAAATCTAATAATCTAAGGCTCTCAGCAGTTAGATTTATCAATTTCTCACACAATTTTATTTATTTATTTATTTTTCTTTGTTTTATAAATTTTAAAGGAGGTGCTTAACTCAAAACCCTTCGTATATCACACAAAATCTTATGATAAGCTTGGAGCTAATTTGGCTGGGCTCCTTAGAAAACACAGATTGAGAGTTGGCTGGTCCAACTGAAAACTTCCCCTAACGCTCGAGGATTTAAAAATTAAGATTTTCCTGCAAAACCCAATCCAACCATTAAAATAGAGCGAGAAAATGATAATAAAATTTAGATAAATAGAGATACCTGCTATTACATTCAAAATTTAAATTATCACTTAAACCCCAACCACTGAGCAAGATACATGTACTCAAATCACTCTTCAAAAGCTATCATCAACGGCTAAAAGAAATTATGCATGAAAACAACACATCTTATAGTATTTCCATGAAAGGTAACACCAACGAAATTTAATCCCAAAGCCTTTCCTTATTATCTAGGAAAAAATTACACGAGCTTTTTGCTTAGCACACGACTCAGAGATCGGATCGATCAATTGACAAATGACCTCCTATTTAGAGATAAATCCTCCAACGGTTAGTTCAAGTGATCCTCATCAAAACAATCTCGACTGTTGATGAAGATTAAAATTTCCTTATATCTCATTTGTCGAAATATTTAAAATATTTGGGGAAATTAGAATTTATCAATTAAATGTATTTTAATTAACTCAAAAATAAAATTTTTGAGTTAATTTCCCCAAAATTTTGACTTTGACTTAACTCCGTGGATCAAAGGTTTAAAATTTATCAAAATAATTAATTTACCTTAGTTCTTGGACCTCTTAAAATTTAACTTTTAGGGACCGACGAATTCTGCCTTTAGAGAATTTAAATTTACTTAGGATCTAGAATTAATTAAATTTCTGGCTTAGGATTTTAATTAATTTTCGGCAAGATAATTTAATTAATTAACCTATGAGGAGATAAATTATTTTTCCAACCTTCAAGACACTTTACATTATGATTTTCATATTTTTTACATCAAAAGGGGGAAAACCCATTTATAATAGGCCCTCACAGACTACCCATTTCTGCGACACAAATATAATCCAACAAACCAAGCAATTTGTAATAAAATAACTTGACCAAATAGTTAGAATTTTTTCCAAATCACTTTTATATAAATTCAATCTAGGACACTAGGACTAGCTTACGATTTCAGTGACAAAATCCATTCCGGTTTTGGGATGAAATTGAAGGAAAACTCTACCGGCCATCCGAGAATGGATCGGTGAGACAAAAACCTTCCAGAATGTAGATCGTCACCAGTAAAGTAGGTTTACCTAGGTCGTTACATACATGATATGGATTTGCTGAGATTATTTACATCATATACATGCAGAATGGGTTTACATTATAACATCTTGGAAATCAAACTGATGATGATATTTGAATGGCATGGACACATCAACCAGGCGCTATCCCTTTTGCGAGAAAAATGGGTGTACTGCTATGGGTTGTTGACATGTAGTGGTTAACAGATACCTCTTGATTTGTATGAGGTTTGACCCTAACCCCACCTCAAGGTGCAGGTTGGCCCAACCAAGATGGAGAGTAGTATTTTGGCGTAAGGATATATGCCAAGGCATGTAGTGGAACATTGAGTTTATTCCACCGTGTACACACACAATTGTGAATCAGTGTATACAAGTTGGGATCATCTTTCTGAACAATATCTTTTATTTGCCCAACATTGTATCCATCTATTCATACACCTCCCCAATCACTAGTTTATCAGTATCTGCAAAACCAATCATGTGATAAATGGGCTTTGGTGAATTCCAATACTTGCCTCACACGTGCCCAAAATTGACCATCAAGAGCAGTGTCTTCCACCTGTTCAAAACCTTGTGTGTCAGCTGCATTTGTAGCCCTTTCCTTTAATACCTGCTAGTGTGGACTTGATACCATGCTAGCCAATGACTCTCTTACCTTCAAAAGGCGCCTGAAGGTGAGGTAATAGCTAGCAAATCTAGTCTTCACAATCTTCAACAACTCCAATCTTGAGTGACTGCAAAAAAGCCCATGGGTATTGCTATGATTTGTAATAAATTTTATCATTTGTTTGCCTCTCTTGTACAAATCACTAAGCCATTAGTATTGTTGGTTTTTGTTTTTAATAATATCATGCATTAATGTAATGTAAAAAATTAGTTAGATTAGGTTATTATTTGATTTTCAGTTAAATTAGATGAAAGGGCACGATCATAAGATCATGCCCTTTCCCCAAAGGGTGTCCATGGCGGTATATAAGCCAGGCATCCGCAATTGTAAGAATCATCATCTGTAATGTTATCTTTTAATAAAACATTTATACATATTTTCTGCGTATCAGAAGTTATTTTTACTTAATTGGTATCGGAGCAGGTTGCTTCTTGGATTAGTGCTGCACAGATTAAATTCCGACACCGTCATTACATTGTGCGTATCCGATATTCTCTCTTCCTCTACCGTCAATCGTGCTGCCCACTTTGACGTCCACTTCTGTTGATTTTTGTCACGCTGTTGAATCATAGCGTTAAAACTGGTTCGTATGGTGTGATCTCTGCGGGATATCTGCGTTGAATCGTAGCGTTAACCCTGCTGTCCGTACGGTGTGCGGTACTTCTGCAGAATATTTACACCGACAGATTGACGGTTAAAATTATTCGGACTGCTCCAAAAAAAAGACGTGACTGGGCAGGGGGTCGTGATGGTCAACCATAAATAACGTTAATAACGTTATTTACAAAAGTTGGCAAATAAATACACGCCCCTGCAAACCCGCTCAATGTCGACAATGACAATGGCGGATTTCCAAAAAAAATTGTTGGACGCGGAGTAGAAGATAAATAACAACCACGACAAGGTCAGTAAAAGATTAAATGAAGTCGAGAGCAAGCTTGGGGAGCAAGCATACAAAATAAAAAATCTTCAAAATACGACGAATCGAATAAAAATAAAGATGGAAGATTACCATGTCCAGATAGAAGCAGGGATCAGAGAGGTCTTAATAATGCCCCCTTTCCCTGCTTCAGACCTAGAAACATATTTCCACAATGGGGTTTGGTCTTGTTTTGTTTTTTGCGCTGAATCATGTTCACTCTCGTTCTCTTCACCAAGGTACTCCTCTTCGGGGTTTTCATCAAATCCACTATAACCCACTACTTCATGATCAACCCTCCTTCTACTCTCCAACACCATAATAACCAAAAAAGGAACCAAGAAGAAGAAAATGCCAAGCCAGATAACAATGATGTTTGAAATTTGAAATTTTGAATCTGCAAAAAAAATGGAGGAATGGGAATGGGAAATAGAGAAATTTTTTATTTATTTATTTAGCAATAAACATAAAAAAATGCTAGATTAGATTGTAGATCCTACTTCTTTGGCCTTCAATCCCGAGCTCCAATCTCCCCTTGCACACTCCTCTCTCACCAAGCTCCTCTCTCAAAACTTCAAACTCTCTCTTGCTCAAAACTCTCTTGCTCCACTTGCTCTCAATGGATGAAGCGAATAATGGGAGGGGAGAGGGTTTATTTATTTTTCACCCCTTCCCCTTTCCCTCCCTTTCCTCTCTCCTCTTCCCTTTTCCCTCCCTCCTCTCTCCTCTCCGTCACCGGCGTTGCCCTCCCTCTTGGCAGTGCGACCTTTTTTCCACTGATCGGGAGCATTTTTTCAGAGGGGGAGCGCTCGGGAGCGGTCAAGGAGCGAACGCTTCTGACTGCTCCCTAAAACGTTCCGACCAAAACTAGAGAGCATTTTTTTTGGCTGGGAGTGCGCTCTCGAGATTGGGAGTGGGGACGTGAGGGAGGGGGGTGCTCCCCCGCAACCCTGATAGGAACACTCTATTGGTAAGTGTTGGGCTTATCTTAGGTGATCCAAATCATTGTTGTTCTAACAGTGTATTCTTGTGAAAATATACAGTGTTTGCAGGTTCCCCAACCCTTGGGCTCCAAGTTCACAGAAGGTGGACACAGGCTGATCGTGTTTCGATCTTGAATATTTTATATGGTTTGACATTTATTTTTTGAAATACTTTTAACCATTATCTACAAAAAATTTATTTTCAAAAATTCTTGTAAGCATTATACACTTGTATACTTTGTAAATATATTTTTGTATAATAGATCTATAAATTATTTTATTTTCTAACCCTTGTTTTACAGCTGGGGTTTTCTGGGGTTTTGGGATTTTTATTTTTTGTATATATTGGGGTTTTGGGATATTGTAAATTTATTTGTACTAGTGAGATCAAAGGAAAATTGTTGGATTAGAGCTAGATCTAGGCCCTTGAGCGTAAAGATATAGCCTCTAATTTTTTATTTGCAGGACCAACAACTGAAGAATTTTGCAGAAATTGAAGATTTGAAGCAAAATAATTTTGAGCGTGGGTCTCAAAGTTTTTGAAGGCCACTAGGCTTAGTGAGGCCTCCATAGCCCCTTGCATTAGCCCTCTAGCCCTTGCGTCAGCGTTTTTTGGCCTTCCTAGGCCTGGCCGTGAAACATAAAGGCCTTAGACTCCTTCCAAAGGCTAGATGACAACCATTTAGGGCTTGCTGTGGGCCAATTAAGGCCTTTAAGGCCTGGCCATAGGCCAATTTACGTCTCCTCCTGCCTTCGGCCCCTCTCCTTTCCCTCCACTAAGCCTCCTAGCCCTTCGCTCTCCCTCTTGGCCTCGTCCCTTACCCCTCCACTGCCTCTCAGCCTCCACTTTAGCCCTCAGGACAAGCCTGTTAAGCCTCTTTCCCTTAGTTGTTAAGCCTAATTGGTCTCTCTTGTGTGTCGTTGCCTCTTGCTTGGCTTTCTAGCCCTCTTCCTAGCCCTCACTTGCCTCTATTTCATCTCTAAAATATTTTTGGTGGGGTTTGCAGAGAAATTGGAAAAAAACTCGTGTTTTCAGGTGGCATACTCATTGGGAAATTTTTGGAGAATTTGGACTAATTTCTTCTAAGCCTAGAGGCAAAGGGTTTGATGTCTAAACCCTATCTTCTCTCACTGTTTACTACAGCTCTTTAAATACATTCATAACAGTGACTAAATTTAAATTTTAATGCTCTAAAAATCACATATAAGTTGCCTAAATGCACTAAGAAATTCATGGTATAAGTTTACTAGTCATTTTGTGATTTGGGCATTGTTTTTTGGGCATAAATCTCACTGCTTTGTTGACTGAATATCTCTGCATAACAAATGTGATCAAATCTGATACTTACATCATAAAGGGAAAAAGAATTTAAAATTTCAGTTTGATAAGCTTGTTTTGGCATTTGACAATTGGTTGGCCCATTTTGGCACATATTCTCATATTGGTGGCTCACTATTTTCACAATTTTCTCACTGCTATCATAAGTACATTGAAATCTGATATAACACTGAAAAATACATCATAAGAAGGTTGGTTAGCTTATATTTTTAGTTGGCAAGTCATTGGGTGTCTCAATGCTCATATTTGTTTCACAGATGCTTATCATTTTTGGATCTAGAGTGATTTTACTTGCTGCTGCCCTAAGGGCTTAATATTTGCTCATTTGAATGTGATTGAGATATAAGTAACATAAGAACTTTCCTTGCTCATGCTCTATAATTGTTCTTGTTTCATGGTTGTATAGTAGGTACAGAGGATCGGGGCGCTCGATGGAATGTGGTTGAGGTGAACGGGGGATTGAGCCAACAATGTGAATGTGGACGATGACGGGGATGCAGTTTAATGGGCGCAGGTAGAGGCAATGAAGGGAGAATGAGTGTAGTGCGGGTCTGTAGAAATTGGATGGTGCTGCAAGTGACAATGGCAGAAGTTTTGATGGCTGCAATGGTAATGACAGATTTGAAAGGGGTGTGGAACGTTGGTTCTGCTATGTAGGCGGCGAAGCATTGGTTACAAGGTACAAAGTCGGCTAGTTGTAGGTGCTCGATTCTGACGTAGAGCGGCGTTGTGGCTAGGCACTCTATTGTGAACGGTGTCCGCTATAGGTGGTCGATCGACGGTGAGAGGTGACAGTCAACTGTCTGCAAAGGGTGGTGGTTTGCTGGTCGTAGAACTTCAATGGAGTCTATGGACGATAAGGATGCAACTAGGTAAGTCGTCCCCTTTTTTTTAATATAATAATTATTATTTTTTTAATATGACTTTTTTTTCCTTTTTTATTGGTTTTTTTATATAATTTTTTTTTCAAAACTTATATATATTTTATAGCTCGTTCTTTTAATTCCCTTAATAACTTTTTTATATTTTTTTATGATTTTTGTTTTAATATTTTTGACCTTTTTCTTATAATTTTTATTTTAATAATTTATTGTAATTTTTATATATATAGTTCTTCTTTTTTTCTTTATATAGTTCTTTTTTTATAATATATGCTCTTCTTTTTTCTTTTACATGGCCAAAATCCTGAACGACAAAACTAAAAAATGGAGAAACTGCAAACTCGAGCGAAACACTTCGTTACAAGACAACTACGTTGACGAAAACTTTAATGGCCAATGGCTGGGATCGAGGAACGTGGCTCTGATATGAATGTAACGAACAAAGTTCTTATACGCAGCGGAGTAATTCATAAGAACTGAAATATGAAAGTATCCATCGTAGGACAAGTAGTAATTGTATATAAGAATTGTTGAATGTACAAAAGATGTGTGATATGATTACAATGAAGGCCCGCTTATATACCTAGGTAGGTGCCCTTTCATGAATGGTCATGTCTCTAAGACACAGTGTTGTGAAAATCGCGATTCAATCGCGCGTTTTTGAAAAATCGCGATTTTTAAGGGAAAAAATCGCGGGAAATTTTTTTTGCCGATTTTTTCGAAAAAATCGCGATTTTTTGGATAAAAAGCGGGAGGGCGCGGGGCAGCGGGTGTTATAAGGAAAAAATGAAATTTTTTTTGCCCATTTGGACAGCGCGCGGCGGAGGAAGAGCTCTGAACTGGGAGAGAGGGTTTGGAGGGCGATTTTGCCGATTCAAAGGGTCTACGCTCACTATTTCGAGAGGAGATCGCCATTTTCACCGTAGAAACGGTATGTA
>APFE030121923.1:0-17295 GCA_000404065.3 Pinus taeda | reverse complement strand
GCAACTCTTACAAAGGTGATTGTCCTTTTATCCTCAGCCTTAGATTTATTGGATTCTCCTTCACATTCTAACCCAATCTTTATGAGTGGAGACATATGAATATTTAATATGACATCCATTTTTTTCAGACACTTTTATCTGTTGAATATTCATGTTTAGTTCAATTTTAGCCTTCTCTAGATTTTTCTTTAGAAATACCACCTCTTCATCCAATATTTCAAACTGATGGTTTTTCTCTTTTATTTTCTTCATTATAATGTCTTCCACCTTATTTTCTTATTCAAGCTCAACTTTCAACTTTATAATGTATTTTGAATTTTCTTATTCCTTTACATATTTCAATATGATCACTTTCTTCTATCTATTCTTTAGTTTAAGCCTTTCTATTTCATCTAGGGCACTCATTAACTACCCCTGAAGCTCTACCTCACCTTCCTCTTCTTCTTGCTATTCCTGGAAATCCTTTCCAAGTTCTTCCAAGGGCATCAACATGAATTCAGTGGTTCCATATTCGCTAGAGCATTCATTGAAACTCTCAGATCCACTGCTATCTGCTTGAGCATAGAAGTCTTTTCTTTTGAATTGGCTACCTTTTTCCATTTTATTATACTTGTTGTTCTATTTACCTTTAGGCTGATTTTCCTCTTTATTATAATGTCAATTTTATGCATAATTTCCCACTCTTCCATACATAAAACACTTAAATGGAAGTCTTCCTTTATACTTACTTGTGCCTTTCTTCAACCTTCTAACAAATTTTCTTTCTTCTTCGTGAGAACCTGAGCATGACCACTTATTTTCTTCTATGGGCTTGTCTTCCTTGGAAGCTGCCTCTCCACTAGTTTCCTTCCCTTTTGGAATTCACATCTCATATGGTGTAAAAGATCCACGTAGTTGATCTATGTTCAAAGTCTCAAAGTTTGTTGTTTCTTCTATAGCTAAAACCTTATGATTGAATTTAGAAGGTAATGACCTCAAAATTTTCTGAACTATTACACTTTCATTGATTGTTTCTCCTAGGCCCAACATGATATTTAAAACTTCATCAACTCTTAAAAGGAATTTAGTTATATCTTTATTTTCATTCATTTTTAAGGTCTCAAACTGCATTCTATACATTTGTAATTTGGCCATCTTCACCTTTTTATCACGTTCACGAATATTTTCTATCTAAACTAGATATCTTTAGCTGTCTCACAATTCATTACTTTGATAAATTCATACTCACACACACCACATAGAAGCGCACTCGTAGCTTTTTCATTAGCTATAAAATTCATTTTGGCATCTTTGTCACTAGTTGTTTCCTTTTGTTCTTCATACCCCATCATCACGTAAACCTATATTTCTATTCCTAGATACATTAAATATGTCTTCATTCTTACTTTCGAGAAGGCATATTTTCTATCAGTAAATAGATGGGCCTTATTTTTTGAGCATCCTTCTTGACTAGCCATTTTACTAACTTAGGACCTCCTTCTAGTTGTTCGACTGCTACTGAAGGAACCAAGATCTAATACCAATTGATATTTATGATTGAGAACTATTGAGTTGGGCGTGAATGAGTAATTCAATTTTTTTTATTTTTTCTCAACTTAATCTTCTTCTTATGAGATTTATGGTTTATATTTGAGCTCAATTATTATTGAATTCCTTTTGCAGTTGTTTAGGAGAGAAATTTGTAGATTTATTTATCAATAATTCAAAAAATTAACACAACATGCAAGAATAAACACATGAAGGCACTAGATATAAGTGGAAACCCCAAAGGGAGAAAACCATGAATTTTAGGTTGAAAGTCATGTGAAGGAAAGTTGCTACTCCTTATTACATCATATTTTTGTCGGCTCCAACCTAAAAGAGGCTCATACCTCAATGGAACCTCTAACTCCCACAAGTTTTATACAGGTTATGACCCACATAAGGCTCCTACCTCAACAGGCTATAACTTGTTCCTTTTCAAGCTACAACATAGAAATAGACAAAAATATCTCAATCACAGCATCATGTCACAAATTATGGTTACCTCATTTATAGTTATGTCTTCAAGTCTACCATTGCACTACTTTTCCTTTTCACTTTGTATCTCTTCCCTTCCTTCTCATCCACTTTCTTATGTAAATTGTTTTCCTTCAAAAAATCCCTTTACCATTCTAAATTGTATATTTTATAACAAATCCATCTTGGTTGTTTGTATTATTTGCAAGAATATGAAATGAAGAATTGTCTCTTGGACTTCCAAAAATTGCTCCTAATATTTTCTCTTCACTTTCAATTCTTAAAAGAATAATTTGTAATATAAAATAAAGATGAATTAAAATAGCTAAATCACTAATTATTACAAGAGACAAATTAAATTTTATTTTATTTTCTATATTTTTTGTCTAGTAAATATATATATTTATGCTTTTAACAATGTTCAGCCTTCACTTTCAACCTTTTCACTTCACATTTCATTTCTACCCTTTGCACTTCACATCACTTTCATCCTTTCTACTTCAAGCAACTTTGCAATGTTAACATTCAACATAAATTAGTCATATAATGAATATGATTAATTGACACTAACTCTAAAATATCCAAAATTCTCCCCCTTTGGCATTGATGGAAACATAAATTCCTTCTACCTAAAAAAATTATCATTGTTTTCCCCCCCTTTGACATCAATGACAAGGGATTCATTTCTCACAAACTTAAAACTGCTCCCAAGAATAGCTTGAAAAGGTATAATGAAACCAACTTGAGTTGTTTCTCCATAAACATTAAATTTTTTCCATGCTCTATTTTTTGAGAGATATTTACACCATTCATGCCATTAACGTTGTTCAACATTATCGACATTTAACATTTCGCCACTATATGTCATTCGTCCTTTGTTTCAGTGCATAATCATGTGCTTTTTATAACACCCATGGCCTCTTATTGCTCTACGTTGGTGTCAATAGGTTGCTATTAGATAGTTTTCTATGTTCCATTTGAATTATTATTCAACGTATTCTATGCACACATATATTTAATGTGTTGTAATGTATTATCGATTGTATTGGCACACTAATTTTGTTTCTCCTTCCAATGCACCCCATAGTTGAAATACCATTATAATGCATGTGTGGGCATATGTTCCTTTGCATTATTGCACCGTTGTATTTCCATAATATAATCTATTATCAACCATAATTTTTTAATGATACCAAGCATCATTTTGCAATTGTTGTGGAAAATATATCATCTTTTGTAACATATTGGGTGTATTATTCAGTTCGTGCATTTATTTTCTGATCACAGATTCTATTATATCCTTTTAAATGCATATTTTAGTATCTTTTCAATGCGTTGTTGCATTATATCATTCTCAATTATTGTTTTTCTATACATATTAAAAAAAATATCTACCTTGTAACCTACTGTATGTTTCCCGAGTGAAATCCATTATTAGTTTTCATAGACTTCCCTTAGGGTAATTGTAATAAGTATGTTTTCTCATGAACAACCATAGTCGGTGCTAGGAATTGTTGTATATAGTCATAGAAATTAAGGTTTCAAAAAATATTGAGGCTCAGAATCACAGTATTAGAATAGCCAAAATAGCGAGAAGTCCCTTTCCATTACTTGATCTTAAGTTATATGATCCATGATCTACCAATTGTCCTATGACTATAATTCCTCACCTTATAACAAAAGAATAAGGATATTGGTTCTATTCTTCAATAAATGTTGTTTAATAGATTTCTAATAATGCTCGACATCTTTTTGAATAATTTTTTTGTTAAATCCATCGCTTAATTGCACCTGTCAGATTTCTTGTGCTTGTCAGCATTTTACTGGAAAAACCATGATTTTGTCCATAATCCATTTAAACACATACTGGTGATATTTACAATTTCCATTAGTTACAAATCCTACTCATAGAATCAATATCACATCTACCTTGTTGTCAATACTATGTGTGGACCTATCAACACTTATTATCAGTTTTTCTGACTCCTGACATTTCTGCTCCAGTCAAATCTTCATATCCATAATTGCACACAATCATTATTCTTGATATCCCTTGCATTATCTTACTTGCCACTATTCATACCTTACCATTACATATAGAGTTCATTCTAAGTGCTCAATTCTCTTTGGGCTCCCATGTCCTTCTTTTAGACGCTTGCTTACTATGCAAGTTTTCTTAATCTTTTAGGGATCTCCCCTCCGTTTTTTTGTTTTCTCTTTTTTTATGATTTTCAATGTATGCAATAAATCAATTCTAGTGATTCCCTTTTCAATAGAATGCAATGTTACCCTTTCCTTAAAAAAATTGTTGTTCTTGAGATTTTCTTAGTGTTCAATGTCCATGAATTACATCTCAATGGTTGTAGAGAATATATTTGGCAATGCATTGGATTTGAATGTTTGTCCATTTGCTTGTTATGAGATATATGAGTTTTATTTTTTACATCATGAATAGATATGGAGAATGCTATATTTGAATTTAAATGCTATGGTTTAGAAGATCTATAAGTTATTGATGTATTGATTCTTCATTCTAATTCTCATGAGATGGTGGATCCTAATATGATCTTCATCTTCAACTCTATTTTTTATGCTTTTCGATACATTTAATTTATTGGTGATGAATACACTTTAACTCTTCTTTCATCCAAATATTTTTGTTGATAATAATAATGCTAAAGGATCTAGAGAAATCCTAGTGATGTAGTTAACTGTAGCAATGTAACTTGATTATTTGCAAAACCATTTTTATTTCAATAACAGTCTCTTGCAATCATAAAGGATATGTACATAAAAATTATTCTTTACATTGGTATAACATTTTATTATTTGTTGAGATAGATGTCTTCACAGTAGAGATTGCATAAACAGTTAGATGTAGATACTCATGGATGCTTCATGATGAACTACTTCTATAAACCAAACATATATATATTATATATATAATCTTCTCCTCGACTTGATGGAAATACCTTTTTTTTTCTTGCATGCATATATATTTGAATATAGTAGAATTTGCTCCTCCATTTGATGGTAGTACCTTTTATTTTTCTTCCATGTCTATATCTGGATGGATGTCAGGTTTTCATACATCAAATGGACTTTAAATATATGGATCATCATAGTGTACATTGATGCATTCCATATAAACACTTAGATTTATTAGAAGATGAAGAATTTTGAGAAAAAATGGTGATCCAATTATACAATAAGTTAGGCTTATCTTCCGACATTGTTTGAATAGATATGCAATTGTCTTAGCCATATTGTGTATGCTTGAAAATATTTATTTACACATTTATGCACAAGCTATATATTTGTACATCGTTTTTTTATTGACGAGTGGAATTTTGAATGGTGAACCTGATTGATGTTGTTATCTCACAAAGAAAGTGGCTTGATCTTACAATTTGATGATGCTTTTGTTCCTACTACTTGTTAACTACTTCAAATTATTGACATAATCATAAGCCTCATATTCATCTTCATTACTCAATCCAGCTCCTATAACCTCCCCATTACAAAGTGCTCCATTTCATATATTCTTTAGTATTTTAGGTTCTCCTTTTGAAGTCACATTTGTGAAGAGAGTTTGCAGAAATTATCCCTAACTTGTTTCTTAGATATTCAAATTGTTCTCTAGCAAGGGGATTTGTAAATATATCTATTATGTGTTATTTTGTGGGTATGTACTTGAAATTTAATATTTGTTTTGCAACTTGTTCTCTAAGAAAGTGGTACCTTATAGGTAGATGCTTAGTCTTTGAATGGAGCACATGATTTTTCAAAATTGTTATTTCACTTGTATTATCGCATTTGATAGATATAGGTTCATTAAAATTTAACTTCATGTCTTGTAGTGTATGTTTCATCCACAACACTTGTGTGCAATAGGCTTCAGCTGCTATGTATTCAAATTCAATCGTAGATAGAGAAACTGATGTTTTCATTTTTGTTTAGACATTCAACCAAAGACTCTGCTAGGTAGAATGGACCACCGCTTGCACCTTTTTTGTCATCCACACAAATCACCCAATATCCATATGTGTATGTTGTCAATGTAAATTCCTTACCCTTCAGATACCATAAACGATAGGCTGTAGTCCCTTTCAAGTACTTGAATATCCTTTTTGTTTCCAACAATGGATTCATTTGGGTGTTGATTGATATCTTGCTACTAATTCAACCACCAATATTACATCCAGTCAAGAAGTTGTTATGTATAACAAGTTTTCTATCATAGATATGTAAATCTTTTGATCCACTTTAGGTGATTCATCAATGCACATAGCTTACATCTAATAGTTATGGGGGTTGAGACATGTTTACAATCTTCCATTTGGAATCTTTTCAACATATCTATTAGGTATTTCTCTTGATAAATGAATATTCCTCCAACATTTTGTAGGATTTGGAGCCTTAGGTAGAAGGGTTCTCCAAGCATAGACATTTAGAGATTAATCTTCATCTTTTCAAAAAAACATTCTACTAGATGATATTTACTGCTACCAAACATAATAGAATCCACATATGCAACTATAACTAGTAATTCATCTCCATTAGCCTTTATGTACATATTATTATCAACTCCTCCTCTCTTGAACCCCTGTTTTTGAAGCTAATTTTCCAATCTAGAGTACCATGCTCATGGTGCTTGTTTAAGACCATATAGTGTTTTCTTTAACCTACAAACATAGTTAAGCTTATCTAATGATGAAAACTTGGGGTTGCTCGATATATACTTCTTCAAGATCACCATTTAAGAAGGTAGACTTCATGTCCAATTGGTACACCTTGAAATCATTGTAACATGGCAAGGCCAAAAACATCCTTATTACCTCTAGTCTTGCAACTAGTCCAAAAATATCTTCATAGTCAAGACCTACCACTTGTGAGTAACCCTTACACACTATTCTGGCTTTCTTTCTAACAACTTTCCTATGTTCATTAATCTTATTTTTCAATATTCATTTTGTGCCAATGACATTCTTTCTAGCAGGTCTTGGTGTTATTTCCCAAGTGCCATTCTTCTCAATTTGATCTAAATCCTCGTTCATAAAACCTATCCAACATTTGTCTTTAGTTTCGTCTTCAAAGTTCTATGGATCTATCTGTGACATCATAAGTATATGAAATTGCTCAAATTTTTCCACTAGTTGCCGCCTTCACTTTTATCTGCAATAATTTAATTCTTAGGATGATTCGTTTGAGTGTGTATTGAGGGTCCTTTTGAATAAGTCTCTATATATTCTAAGTCTTCATCTTTTAATTCACTCTCTTTATTGATATGATGATGATTTGGAGGATTCATAAAACCCATGCTCTTGTTTTTATTGGGAGAATATTCATCAACCTTAATATCTATGCATGAGATCATATTATGCAATATTTTATTATAACATATGTATCCCTTACTTTTTGATTAATATTCCAAAAATAGTCCTTCATCAAATTGAGCATCAAAATTTCCTAGATCTTCATCATTATTTTTTATATAACATTTACTCTCGAATACATAAAAATGCTTGATTGATGGTGGTTTCCCATGCCATAGTTCATAAGATGTATTATCACAATTTGGTACGAGATGTGCCTTACTGAGAATCTATATTGTTGTATTCAATTCTTTTTCCCAGTAGGTTTTAGTAATGTTTCTTTCTTGCATCATGGCTCTGGCTATTTGTTGAAGATGCATGTTTTGTCTCTTTGGGACTCCATTCTATTGCAGTGTGTCTACAATATATATATATATATTTTTTAATCCCAAATTCATATGTATGGAAAATAATTTGATGTAAATTTCCAACATGAAATATTGTTCTCCTCCTGGTGCTTATGTTCTAGAAGGTTGTTGGGTTCATATAAGGTGTCTTTTAGAACTCCTAATTGCCTCACATTAATTATCAACCTCGGTAAGTATTGTTGTTTCAAGAGTGTACACAATATGTGCAAGTGATGAAAATCGTTATATCTATAGAGAGTAATGCTATAAGATAACTTATCAATTTTAATACAAGAGTAAACGGGCCAAACAATAAATCTCATGCTTGTAACTTCAAGGAAATTAACCTATTCAAGCATCAAAACTAAATCTTAATCTAAACCAAACTCAAACTTAATGAAGAGATTCTAATTTCAATTACATCAACCGAGTGCACCGTAGCAATAACAAAGCTCTTTCAGCTGAATCTAAACTACTGCATAGAAATAAATCATCTAATCTAATCAATAACACTCTCAAAAAATAATTCTCATCTAATGATTAATTCAATCCACGACATAAATGAATGAAACCAATTGATAGAATTAAGAATT
Organism: Pinus taeda; assembly: GCA_000404065.3. NCBI lineage: Eukaryota > Viridiplantae > Streptophyta > Pinopsida > Pinales > Pinaceae > Pinus > Pinus taeda. The sequence continues at coordinate 8,982 of APFE030121923.1, read as the reverse complement.
AATGAAATGAATACAAAAAATCCACACTGATAAAATTAAATCAATCATAAAGCTATAAAACAAAATAATTAAACTTACAGTAAAAGAAAAGTAAAAATATAACATAGGGAGCAGTAGTGAAATCCACTATTGACCGGGCCCAAGCCACCAGTGAATACTTCTTAATGGCTTCAGAATATCACAAGTGAGCAACAACACAAATTATGTATTATTCATCTGATTCAAAAAATGTCATTACAACATGATGTGCCATTCAAAATCACGCTCTGTATATGAAAATTACAATTGACGTAAAAAGGCGAAAAGTTTCCTCCTCTTTATTCTCCTTCCTATTCTCCAATTCTCCCCATATTATCCTCCTCTCTTTTATCTCTGTTTTCATTTAAATACAGAGAGAAAAGGGAAGTTACAAAAAATATGATTACAAAATTATTTCCATTACAAATTTGGATTATACAAAAAAAATTGATCAAAAAGACCATATTTGAAAAATATTTCCATCAATATTCAACAGGAACACGTTGAATTTGGTATTGCAACTGAAAGAATTTGGAAAACAGCTACAATAGCAAATATGAGAAAATATTCTTCGAAGAACCTTTGGTTCCTCTTAATATAGACCAATTTTTTGGAAAAAAGCTCATTAGAAAACTAACTCAGTCTATTCTGGACAAAACCCATGTTCTAGATTTTCTAGATTCTCCTTCATTTGTCTGAAACGTCCAATGCAAAACTATCACTTCATATTCCAATGAATTTCTGAGTTGTAATATTTAATTGTGAGTTGGAGATCAAATTTGCAACCTGGAAAAGATCTTGGAGGCTAAAATCATGAGTGATGTTACAAAAAATCCATTAATAAACCATCATTTTTAAAATCATGCATAATAACCATCAATTTATTAAAAATACACGAGAAAAATAGTATTTATCCATAAGAGCATAAATAATTATAAAATGGAATTATATGATAAATTATGATAAATGATGTGATAAATAATGGTAGAAGTTGGTGAAATAGGCGTCAAAAAGTGATAATAATAATGACAAATTAGTCGTCCAACTTTACCCCCAAACTGAATATGTTGCATGTCCTCATGCAACCCCAAAGCCTCTGTATCAACCAAGCTATAATAAATGTTTATCCCAAGTCATGAAAGTGATGGAATGAGTTCTTCCTCAAATAATGAATATTTAATTTTAGCAATGTTGATGAAGGAATAACAATTCTCACATTTACCTTCAACCATATGTATATGAAGTTGCAACAAAATATGATATACGTAACGACAAACTTCATTAACCAAAAAGCTACAAATCATATCATTTTGATGAACGGATCATGAGATATAAGCAAAATGGCTATAGGTGACAGTGCATGATTTCTAAAATTTTTCAAACCAGAATTTAGTTCATAGTTTTAAAGGTATGCACAAATCAATTTTTGCATTATATAAAAAGGAAATTGTATGCCTTAAATGAGGAAAAAAGTAGAAAACATCCATCTTGTGTGGCAATTCCTCCCCCAAACTGGAGAATTAGCATGCCCTCAAGAAATACTAGAAAACAAATTGAGGTGGTTGCTACAATTGTGGTTAAAATCTATGCTTGGTGTAAAACAACATGGAATAAGAAAGGTTTTGAGAATGAATAAGGAGATCAGTGGATGATGACATGATCATAATAAATAAATGAATGAAAGTAACACTCCCCCAAACTAAAAGCTTTTATGTCTCTAAAAAATGGGAAGTCGTAAAGATGTGGAATGAATGATGATAAATAATGCCCAATAGATTTTCATCAAATTCTTCTATACTTTTAATAAATCAAAAACTTATGCTATTTCACCTCAATTTTTACCTCCGGAAATTGTGGAATGACATGTATGGACTAGTATTGTTGAAGTTGATGTTGGCCGAGCTGATGCTGAAAGTGATGCAAAAGATGGAAGCCATGCAAGCACATCGTGTCTGTTAGTTGCTCGAGCCTTTTCTGTTAGTTGCAATAGTGTGGACTTGTCAATAGAGTTTCCCACCATACTTGATGTTCTCCTATAAACAATTCACTACTCTATGTAATTTTGTTAAATTCATAGTTTTAGTTTTGAATAGCAACAGATGAGGCCCATGCAAAAATTTAAATCAGAAAAAAAAACTTTGTATAAATGCAATAATAATATTTTGTCAAATCAGCAAGTTTTGGAAAACTTCAGTAATTATTACACACACTATTCCAAAATGCATATCTTTCCCCCTCAAATATGAAAAGGGCATCCATGATCATAAAGAATAGGAAAAAGGGAAAGGACATTAAGGATTCATAAATGCAGCAAGAAAATCAATTAAAGTGTCATAAATATAGCAAAAGCAATCATAGCACTATAGGTCCAAACATGTGAAATGCCCGTAAAATAAAACAGGGATTAAGATCGTTATGTAAATAGATATTTACCTTAGGTGGAAAAATATGAAAAAAGAATGACCGGTGACAAATGTTAATGACTCTTGGTAGGGTGATTGGACAATAATGATATAATACATATAAAGATATAGTTTACCATGCATGTTGGCTAATTGAATTACAAATGTTGTTCAAATGGTAAATTCTCCTTTATAAATGAATCCATAGGGGGTAATAGAATAGAGAATATTGGTAAGTGTAACATAGTACGTCAGTACGACAAGCAGAGCCACTACTACCAGCAGGCCTTCATAGCCTCAACAGGGTTACTTTTTAACCCCAGAAATGAGTCAGAGTCCTCCATTTAGTATGTAGATGGTTTTCTATTTTTTTGTAAACAGACCACTATGCTAGAATGGTAACTAAATAATCATAATGCCATTCACTAGGATGTAACAAAGTGATCAGGCTGGCTCGTGATGAGACCCCCTATCCTTTTGACAGTTTTAACCATCAATAAGGTCATTACCTTGGTATGGTGGCCATAATGGAATGTCACCTCTTATAGTAGGCTCGCTCATGATGAGACCCCCTATCCTCTTTAAGACAATGCTTGTTACATTTTCATATTTTTATATTTTAATGCTTTTATTGTAAAGAGAGGGAGGCTCGTTTACTCCTTAAGTGTCAGAGATGGTGTAAGAAGTAAAACAAAATCCCAATAAAAGTTATGCTTTCCCCCCATATCATCAGATCAAATGGATTTATCCTTTTGAATGTGTAAAAGATGAACTAGCATGATATTAGAATAATAAATCATTTTATGATGTTTCCAAAGAGAAGATATTCAACCACTCATTATATAGGTGCGCCATGTCAGCTTCGGAATATAGATGAACATCAAAAGTTATAATTCATAATCGTATTAATATGACTGCTTTTCTTTATCTTATGCACAAATCCAACCAGATATTTTTTATTCAAAATGTAAAAGAGAAATAAAAATGACAAAATGACTGGTGATCAAATAGTAAAGAGAAATCACAGTTATCCATACAAAAACGCAAAAAGAGTTGTTTGATTAATTGAACAACAATCGTTCAATTGTTTGAGGAAAAAAATAAAACACACAAAAGTGTTTTTCAATTGATTGAACATCAATCATTCAATCATTTGAAAAAAAATAAAAAAAACTCTCAAAAGTGTTTTCCAATTGATTAAATTGTACTTCATGCCATGGAAAGAAAAGAAAATGAAGAATAAAATATAAATGGGGCTGAGATAAGCTAAGAGAAATCACACAAAAGGAAAAGAAGTGATGTTCAATAGATCGAACAACAAACAATGCAACAAAAGAAAAGTAGTGTTGTTCAATAAATTGAACAACAGAATAATGCAAGAAAAATGTGATGTTCAATAGATTAAACAACAAGATAATCCCAAGAAAAAAAGTGTTGTTCAAAATTTTGAACAACATGGCATTGTAAAATGTGTTGTCTAATAGATTGAACAATAGTTGTTCAAAAGATTGAAGAACAGTTGTTTAAAAGATTTGAACAGAAAAACAATCGTAAAGAAAGAAAGTGTTGTTCAAAAGATTGAACAACAACTATTCAATTAAATGAACAACAAACAATGCAAAAATAAAAGAAGTATTGTTCAATAGATTGAACAACATAATAATGCAAGAAAAAGGTGATGTTCAATAGATTGAACAACAAAATAATCGCAAGAAGAAAAAGTGTTGTTCAAAAGTTTGAATAACAGCTATTTAAAAGCTTGAATAGTAATTGTTCAAATGTTTGAACAGCAAAATACACAAAAAATAGTTGTTCAAAAGTTTGAACAACAAAACACACAAGAAAAAGTGTTGTTCAAAAGTTTGAATAGTCGTTGTTCAAAAGTTTTAACAACAAAATACGCAAAAAAGAGAGGTTCAAAAGCTTGAACAGAAGCTGTTCAAAAGTTTGAACAACAAAACACACAAGAAAAAAGTGTTGTTCAAAAGTTTGAACAGTAGTTGTTCAAAAGTTTGAATAAAAAAATATGCAAAAACGTGATGCTTAAAAGATTGAACAATAGTTGGTCAAAAGTTTGAACAGCAAAACACGCAAGAAAAAATTGTTGTTCAAAAGTTTGAACAACAAAATATGCAAAAAAAGTGTTGTTCAAAAGTTTGAACAATAGTTGTTCAAAAGTTTGAATAGAAAAACACGCAAGAAAAAAGTGTTGTTCAAAAGTTTGAACAACAGTTGTTCAAAAGTCTGAACAACAAAATACGCAAAATAAGTGTTGTTCAAAAGTTTGAAAAACAAAACACGCAAGAAAAAAGTGTTGTTCAAAAGTTTGAACAACACTTGTTGAAAAGTTTGAACAACAAAATACGCAAGAAAAAAGTGTTGTTCAAAAGTTTGAACAACAAAATATGCAAAAAAAGTGTTGATCAATCGCCAATGCAACAGAAACTACAACTTTGAAGGAAACAACACTTGAAACACAAAAGCATAAGAGAAACAAAAAAGAAACAATACTTTATTTAAAAATAGTAAATAAATAAATTAATTAATTAAGTTACAAAAGCTATGATGTTATTTCCTAAGGGAATATCAATTTGTCAATGGAAAAAAAGATCTCTTGGAAAAATGGTTTGGCAGTAGTGACATGAATATTCAAATGGAAATCAATTCTCCATTTCTTCTATTATGAATCCGCTAGGTAATGAATTGGATGAAATGCCCTTGTTTCATTAAAATTTCTTTCAAGAATCATTCATTCATAAATTGACCTTCTTTATTCTCCTAGGACCTGCAAAAAAACGAGTGTCTACCTGCAATAAAACATTAAATCATGGAGGAAGAGAGGTTATTAGGCTCTCCTAATCCAAGAATTATGCAAAAAAATAACAAGTAGTTACTCTGTAAAACAATCCATAGAGAAAATAACAAAGTAAAATTAATTTATTACCTCTGGGAGAGCAGTGACCAATCATGCTAACTTGCAATGTTTTAATCATAACTTCTTTGTTTTTCTTCTGATCTGAGCGATTCGAAAGCCAAATTAAATTGAATTCATAGGGATATCTTTAATAGAAACATATTTTTAGAAATTTTATGATATGATATGTCAATTTAACATATAATGGCCTACATAACATAGTCACTTTCGATTTCCCAACTTAGACCAATAGTGGATATTTTAAGCATACCTTTTTTGTTTGATAACGGATTGAGCTGATTCAATTTGGAAATGAAACTATATTCATTTATTTATATTTGATACAAACAAGTTTTGAAAAAAAGAATAACTGATGCATCAAAAACTTTAATGAACAACTAGAAAAATAGAGTTTTAAGAGTGCTGATTTAGGATAGACAGTTAGTATTTTGGTCATAATTTTCTCATACGATATTGAAGTTAAGTGATTAAAATTTCCTTTTAAACTAGATTCATATAGGAATATATCATAGAAATAAGTTTTAAAAATATTGTCATTTAGGCCTCAAAAAACTGACTGTCCCAACTTTGTTCCTGAGCTGCTTATTAGACGCCCTGTCAATGTTTTGGTTATAATGTTTTCATTTCAAATCCAAATGGAACAATTCAAATTGGGTTAGAAAGTAGAAATAAAGCTCTACTTAGAATAGAAACAAGTTTAAAAATATTCACTTTTGGTCCCTCAAAACATGACTGTCCCTACTGCATTTTCAAAAATTTCATCAAGCCTGCAAGCCAAAAAATATAATATTCAAGCAATTTTTCCAAATTGGTGATAAAAATGAATATGAGTTTTTGTATAGCTATTATTTTCAATATAATACATCTACATACTGATTTCCAATGCTGATTTCCATAACATGTTGCAACAAAAATAATTATTTTTACATAATAATAAAAAAATGTATTTATTTATGTTCTTATTTATCTTATTTTCTACAATAACCTACTCTGCTTTGAAAAATTAATATGCTTACGTATAAGAGTACTTCTAGTGGATCCATTTTGGAAATAAGGAGTTCAGTGTGTATATACCCAAATTTGAAAAATGCATGTTAATAAATAGTAGGGTATGAGAAGTTAGTTTCCCTTGAAAAGATGGTGCTAAAAATTTTTGAAGTATGGAGTGAGGCTGCAAACAAATGATGGACTAAAACCAATATTCAATATATCCCTTACTTTCCTAATTTCCCGTAACCATCATATCATGAAGTTCTTGAGTTTTTGAAACAGCTTGTTGATGTAGGCTAGAAGAAACCTCATTTTCTTTCATAACTTCTACAATTTTTGGATTTGAAATATTCCCAATCTCAATATAAGTCTTTTGCAATGGTGCATTTGATATAGAATGGGTGGGAAGGGTAGGTAAATTTTGTATTTCAACAATGTAAACATGTTGTACTGGTTTATTATGATGAAGGTGTGGAATGAGTTGAGTAGGAAATTATGTATGGCATGGAGCATTTTGATGATTTGGTTGATTGGGTTGTGTGGATGATTTTGATTGATAGGGAAGATGTTGTGGAAGAGCTGGAAAAGAATATGGATGATGTGTTTGTGCTACAACATGAGGGAGAGTAGTCATGCAATCATAAGATGAACCGTGCCAAACTTGTAGATGAGATTGGTGGGGGTTATATTGAGATTGACATGGCTGCCCTAACACAGGAATATTCCATAATGGATTATGCAAGTAAGAAAATGGAGAGGAAGTGTTTTGAACCATACATGTAGGCATCGATTTCCATGGTTTTGACCTTGTTGCAGCTTGCCCATCTCTTTGATATGCTACTTCCATCCTAGAGTGAGTATCTATGGGATGCTCATTTTGGAAATGAGGGAAAAACACTTTTCAATTTCTTGATTTTTTTGAACCTGCAAAACATCCAATTGTGAATTTAGAGAGCTAATAAAATCATATTTAAAATTTTCAAATAAAACATTGATTTCAGCTCTTATGTCACCTCTTCTTGTAGTAGATTTAGAAAAGAAATAAGAAGCTTCTCTAGAATTCTTACCAGCCTTGGAGATTCCTCTTGGATACCTTATGCAAAATTCACAAACATCATCATATGATAACTAAAAGACATCACCTTCTCCTATCAGATTTAAGAGTTCTAAAAATTCATCTTTGATTCCTTTGAGTAGGAGTGTTTTGAAGATCTCCTTTTCCAAATACTTATGCTTTGATTTTTGAAGGTTGTATCGAAATTTCTCTACATAGTCCTCTAAGCTTTCATCTTCCCCTTGTATCATATTGAAAATATCTTCGGCGGCCTTGCAAATAGTCTTGGTACTTCTTTAAGAATACGTTCTTCATGTCCTCCCATGTTTGGATGCAATTCTCACCAAGGCTCATGAACCATCGGAGAGCTACTCCTTTTAGAGTAAGAGGAAACACTTTCAAATTTTGATCATTAGTAACATAATCGTATCCTCTACAAAGTACTTCAAACTCAAATAAAAATGTATCTGGTTCTTTATTTTCCAAACCATGAAAATTTGGTAGAGAAGATGGGGGAATTATGTGGATTTGTGTCACTCCTCCTAGATCTTTGATAGGGAATTCAAAGGTAGAAATGCGAGTCATTTCTGTTAGGCCCCTATACTACTAGTGTAACCCCTTATTGTTATTAGTACAACCCCCATATTATATTGATGTAGCCATGTAGTGCCCATATTGTTACTATTGTGCCCCATAGAAGCCCACTATTGTTATTATTGTGCCCTTACATTATTATTGTTATGTCGGCTCTCATTATGTTATGAGCCCTTAGACTCCTATATATAGAAAGGAGGTCTTTTCATTTGTATCATCCAAGAATTGTTCATTTATGTAATGTAAAGGAGGTTGGCCCCTCGAAGAGGCTGAATTCTAAGGCATTGATCTATCTTTTCTATCTTTTTTGAGCTGGTTTCATAACATTTGGTATCAAAGCTTTGGATTCTAGAGTTTCACTGCTCCAAACAGGTCATCGTGGCATTTTCGCTATAACGTTCTTTCTGTGACGTTTCAGAAGTCACAAGAAAAACCCATTTGACAAGAAATCGTGCTCAACCTTGGGTCCGCATTTCAGAGCATTTTGCGAGATATTTACAGAGATATTATATGAGGAATTTGGTCTTTTTGCAGACTCCTGAATTACATTCAAAACAGGTGACCGCGGGAAAATCGTCATAACTTTCTCTCTGAGCATCGGATTGGAATTTCCTAAGAAGGTGCAGAAAGAGGATGGACCTTAGTATCTTGTTTGCAGGTTTTAGATCCAAATGTTGAAACAGTGACTCGTGACACGTCGTACAATTTCGCTCTACTGAACTAGCATATAATGAAGTCACTGTGGGAGATTTCGCACAACGCTTCCTTGGAGAATCTAATTTGGGTCAGACTGGTGGCATTGGAAAGAGGACATAGAGGACTACTACAAGTCATAGTTTCAAAGCTTAAAAATATGAAAGTACAAAGTTATAGTCATTTGAAGATCGAACTCCTAAAATCAAGAAAAAACAAGATGAGGAAGTTTGATGGCAAGGATCCGGTAAATTGGATATGTCAGATGGAGCAATATTTTGATCTACATGGTGTAC
>APFE030121912.1:44498-117987 GCA_000404065.3 Pinus taeda | reverse complement strand
AAAGAAGCTAAATAAACCGAAATAATAAACAAAGAGAAAATAACTAGAAACTGCAAATAAAAACTGTATACCTCCAGATCTTAAAAATGATGTAGCTAGGGCTACCAGAAACCTTTTCGCATGAAACGAAAGGGGTTCTTCACTGGAACAGATGCTCCTAACACAATAGAGCAGTCCTCTCGGCCTGAAAGTTGTCAGAAACAGTAGATCTAGGAAACGGCAAACGGATGCAGTTCTACCGGCTTCAGATTTGGATCACCAACAGACGCGGCCCTCAAATAGCTCTGATACCATGTAGGAATTTACAGGGTAAGTTCCTCAGACAGAACACCAAAGGACACTGCTCGCAAACAGATCATAGATCAATACACCAGTATTTTGACGTGGTTTAAACCCTCAGAGAGGGAAACAGTCCACGGCCTGCGCCAACGTGGCTACTACAGGCAATTTATTAATAAGAATGAAAATTTACATAAGCTTCTCTCATGCACGGTTAACCTACAAATGACCCTCCATGTGCTTTAAATAGAATTCATGGACCAATTGGGTGTCAAGCCACGGATCAAGTGTCGGTAATATCGAGGAGAGAATGAACCGTCGGATCACTACATATCGTGACCGTCGGATTGTAAGTTACAAAAGTACAAAGTAAAGAAACACACTTTACCTAACTCTACACTAGACCAGGTTATACTTAACTATTTCCTATGTGTTGGAATATCCTAATAGTATTCGTCCAAAGCATACTGGGCAGGTCGAGCCTTCCAAATTGGGAGGAACTGTGGGCTGCTCTTCGTCAAGAAGCGATTAGATGGGTGACCAAGGCAGGGAGTAGCAGAAAAGGGGCTAGAATCAAAAAGGAGGAAGAAGAAGATGCAGCTCTCACATCTACAGGAAAGCAGGAGAAGAGAAAGATCAAGGACCTCTCCAAGGTCAAATGCTTCGAATGTTGGGAACTGGGTCACTATGTGAATCAGTGTTCGAGGAAGAAGAGTAAGGGAGAGGCTTTTGAGACCAAGGCAGGACCAGCAAGGGCGGAGAAAGAAGTGGAGACAAATGACGAATGTGCCATGAGTGCTCATGCGCCGCTTTAGAGGAAGTGGGGAGACATTGAGTTGTAGTCAAACGGACTACAGACGATGAGGGACAGGATCCTTGAGGTACCCAACCTCTTGGATTATACCTTGCTACGGGAGCCCCGAAGAGGAGTAGCAAGACTGGCGGATGTGGGTAGAGACGGATGCGGATGAAGCGACAGAGAGTGCTACAGTGCAGGAGTCCCCAGACAACGTGAGGCAACAGTGCGAGATGCATGGAGTTGTTGCAACAGCGCAGAGGTCAGTAGAGGGAGCACTCGTCATTGACAGAGGAAGCTTCAACATCGGGAGTGTTTCTAGCCTGACAGAGATGTAAGAGTTGGGAGGATCAGTTACTTACTTCTCAGTAACTGAGTTGCAGTGCAGCGGTTAGTAGTGGAAGTGTTATGGGCAGCATGATGAGAGGGGATACAGTGCATATGCAACAGTGGCAGTGGGAGGGCCATGGGCAATAGCACGGATGCAGAGGGAGCTGTCATACAGATGCAGTAGTGGTAGTGGCAGGGCCATGGGCAGCAGTACAGAATGCAGCAGTGCAGAGGATGTTGGGCGGGGAGGCCTAGCATTAGCACAAGGACAGATGCTAGATGATCAATCATCAGGGTGATACTCAGTGAGGAGTATTACTAGAACACAGTCCTCGCTAAGAGGGAGTGTTGATTTGGGGTAGCATCAGATGTGCTCTAGCCACGAAAATTGGTGGAGAGGCTAAAGCACATGATTTCTCCAAAACACAGAAAGGGTTTGGGCAGAATCTAACCCGTTTGAGAGATATTAAAATAATTTATATTTTTAATAGAGTTCCTAAGTCTAAACTTAGGAAATATAAAATATTAATGGGTATTAATATAAAACTAGGTTAGAATGATCCAAAAGTCATGGATCAAGCCAAATCTAATCTTTATTTTTTAATCACATGGTGAATCGGTAACTATCAGGCCTAATCCAGGGAAGACCCAGGATCAAACCTCATAGCTGCCACTATGACACCAAGAGTATAACCAACCACCTGCAAGTCGGGTATACTAAGATCCTATGATTTTAGCAAGAGCAAACTCATCGGGAGGGGAATCCACCCCTCTAGCCGCCACCATAACAGGTCACTGTACTCAATGAGATTTGAACTTCGGTCTGCCCGGGCTTCGCCCGTATGACTTACCGTCAAACCACACATCACTGTACCAAATCTAATCTTAGTCATTCATTAGAGATTTAATCTCGGCCGTTGATGGACCAACGAGAAAAGTATAAGAGGAGGCTTAAGGTTCAATGGGAGGACACACCAAGAGAGATCAAGAACTCGATTTTCTGGGGCAGGGTTTGCTAAGGAAATTGAGTGAGTGATCTGAGTTGCAGCTGAGGCGCAGTGAATACATAGCAGAGAGGCAGATCTAGTACCAGGACGATCAGCGCAGAGCAGGGAGAGGGACGCAGAGCCAGCTAGAGGCCACGCAGAGGCAGCCAGGAGCTCCGCAAAGCCAGAGCGGGCCAGTGTGTGAGATGCAAAGGGTCAAGGGGTGACACAGAGGCTCGAGACGCTAACGCAAAGCCCAGAAAGGTTGACGCTAAGCCAGAGATGTTGACGCAGGGCCTAGAGGCAGCGTTGGGCGCATTTCGTGGGACAAACTGAGAGCTAGAGAGTCGGATAAGGTGACGCAGTCCCTATCAAAGTGACGCAAAGCAGCAGAAGTTGTGTTGTTGTTGTGGGATCATTCATCTGGTGTTTTAGCCAGAATATCTGTCTCCGACTGAGAAGTAATACTGTCGAGGGCATTCTTTGTTGGGTGAGCCATTTCTGGCACCCAGGTTGTGTTCTGAAACTGCATAATAATAAAACCCTCTGAATAGTTTCACCGGTTTTCCCGCATTGGATTTTTCCGGGGACATTAGTCCAAAAACAACGGTGTCACTTGTGTGCTTGTTTACTTTCAGTTGATGATATGTATGTGTTGATACTGTACTTGTATTTATTTTCAATATTTACATGCTAAATAACTTGCTAAGTAATTGAACAAGTAGGAAGAAATAAATCAGATAGTACAGGAAGAATTTCTACCGGGTTAAACTTAGAAATTCCAACACTGAAGAATAATAAATAAACCCTCATTTGCTGCACCGGTTTTACCGCATTGGGTTTTTCCAAGGACAATTGTCCAAAAATAAATGTGTTGATGTGATTGATTCTTATGCTTATATATCACTGTTATTTTCTCTATGTTATTATGTAATAACTGCAGTACAATTTATTTTAATGTTTACTAAAGGGTTTTGTAAATAACTTATTGTGGAAGATAAGTAGGAGAAATAAATCAGTTACTGCAGTAGAATTTCATGTCAAAAATTTTCACATGGTATCAGAGTAGAGATCGGGCAACTGGATTAGAGAATCTGCAATGGGTCGGGAGTATAATGTCGGGGCAGCAACTCAGAAGGACTCGCGTAGTTCCCCAGGGAAAGGAGAAAGCACGAAGAACATGGATCACAATTATTCTATGTTAGCTTCCAGACTGGAAGAAGAAGTCGCTTGCTTAGCAAGTTCTGCCTCCTCTGAGATTTTGTATATTGATAGTGGAGCTCTTGCGCACATGACAGGAATACGTGAATGTTTTTCGAATCATCAGAAAGAACAGATGAACTTCCAAATCACCATGGGAAATGAGTCAAAATGTACACCCATAGGAAGAGGTATTGTAGTCTTTCAAACAGAAGCAGGGGATCGGCTTCAAGCAACCAATGTGTTGCATGTGCCAGGATTGGGGATGAACTTACTCTCTGTATCTTAGCTACAAAACAAGGGCTATGATGTTTTCTTCATTGGGAAGAATGTATATGTCAAACACTCGAGTTGGAAAAAGAAGGTTCAAATTAGAGTCAGAAGTAACAGGCTGTAAAGGTTACAACTAGAATCTCCAATGGCACTGATAGGCAATAGTGGGGAAAAACAGTCGCAGGAGTTCCAAAGTTAAGTACCAAACGAGACGATGTATGCAGAGGGTGCGCACTAGGCAAGTACACTAAAGCGGCTTATTCCAGGAGTAACAATAGGGATAAGAGTGTTCTGGGATTGATACATTCAGATCCACATGGACCCATGTCCACAAAAGCTCTTAGTGGTGCCAAATACTTCATCACCTTCATTGATGACCATTCCAGAAAGACTTGGATCTACTTTCTAAAAACCAAGGATGAGGTTTTTGGTTGATTCAAAGAGTTCAAGGCTCTAGTTGAGAATCTGACAGGAAAGAGGATAAAAGTGTTGCGCTCAAACAATGGCAGAGAATACATTGACAAGGACTTCACTAATTTTTGCGTAAGGGAAGGCATCAGAAGAGAGTGGACAGCTCCCTATAATCTGAAGCAGAATGGAGTAGCAGAAAGGAAGAATAGTACTATTGTTGAAGCAGCCAGGGCGATGTTGTATGATCAGGATATGCCCAAATTCCTATGGGCAGAGGCATGCAACACGGTAGCTTATGTTCAAAACAAGACTCCTCACAGGGCATTAGGTAAGATTACTCCAGAGAGTGTCTTCACCGGTAAGAAGCTTGAGGTGAGTCATTTCAGGATATTTGGGAGTTTGGCATACTGTCATGTACCGAAGAAAAGAGGAAGAAATTGGATCAAACTACGGAAAAAGGATATCTTGTGGGATATAGCGAGAATGCTATAAGGCATATAGGGTCTATCTTCCGGGGAAACGAAAGATCGTAATTTGACGAGATGTAAAGTTCATGGAGGACAGAGCTTTCAAGAAATCCCAAAAAATGCCTTTCGAAGAGCAATGAAAGGATGATCCATTGGTCCTGCCACTTCGACCAGCAGAAACCAGCACCAGTATTTCTCCTAAAGATAAAACTCCAATGGTATCTCAACAGGTGTAGTCTTAGGAAGAGGAGGAGCAATTAGATATACCCACTACCAGTGGAAGAACGAGTCGGGAACTTCGACAGATACTACAGGATGCAGAGGATTTTGTTGGTGCGCCCAAGAACGAGAAAAGGGAGCGTAGGCAACCTGACAGATACCAAGCCTTGGTGTCTCAAGTTGGAGAACCCTCTAGTTTTCAGGAGGTTGTCCAGCATTAAGTATGGATAGATGCTATGGTGGAGGAATACAGTTCCATAATGGTCAATGATGTCTTGGAAGTGGTACCTAGGCCTCAGGACAGGTCAGTTGTAGGTTCGAGATGGATCTACAAAGTCAAATACGCTGCAGATGGCAATGTGGAGAAATACAAAGCCAGGTTTGTGGCGAAGGGGTATGCTCAGAAGGAAGGGATAAACTACGAAGAAACCTTCGCCCCAATAGCCAAGTATACTTCTATTAGATCCGTGATATCCCTTACAACACAGATGGGGTGGGAGATTCACCAAATGGATGTCAAGACTGCTTTCTTGAATGAGGTGATAGAAGAAGAAGTATATATTGAACAACCAGAGGGTTTTGAAACACATGAGAAGAAATCTCATGTATGCCGGTTGAAGAAAGCCTTGTATGGGCCTAAACAGACACCTAGAGCATGGTACGATCAAATTGATGGTTACTTGCAGAAGATGGGATTCGTCAAGAGTGACGCAGATCCTAACCTCTATTATCTGATTGTAGAGAATAAGCCTCTAATCTTGGTGTTATATGTGGATGATCTTTTTCTTACAGGCTCAACCAGGCTCATCAAAGATTGCAAAGAAAACTAGCTACAAAGTTCGACATGAAGGATTTGGGTCGGATGCATTATTTCCTGGGGCTGGAATTTTGGTAGCAGAAGGGTGGGATTTTCCTTGGACAAGGGAGATACGCTACAAAGATTTTGAAAATGTTCAAATGCAGGACTATAGACCTATGGCTACTCTAATGATTACCAACTGGAAAAAGATTGATGCATCTAAAGATAAAGAAGTCGATCCCACCTTGTCCAAGCAGCTCATAGGGTCCCTGATGTATTTGGTCAATAGCAGGCTAGACATTTGTTATGCTGTCAACACCCTCAGTCAGTTCATGGTGGAACCAAAGAGGATGCACTGGGCAGCAGCAAAGCATGTTCTCAGATATATACAAGGAACAGTCGAGCATGGACTAATGTACACCCAAGGCAATGACATCAGGCTGAGTGGGTTCACTGACGCAGATTGGGCTAGAAGTTCAGTAGATCGGAAAAATACCTCTGGGTATTGTTTCAACATTGGATCAGGAATGACCTCCTGATGTAGTAGGAAACAGATATCCGTAGCTCTGAGCTCAGCTGAAGCTAGAAATATGGCAGCTAGCACAGCTTCATGTGAAGCCATATGGCTTAGGAAATTGCTTGTGAATCTATTCAAGAGAAGGATGGAAGCGACCAATATTTTGTGTGATAATTAGAGTTGCATCAAGCTCTCTGAGAATCCAATTTTTCATGATCAGTTGAAGCACATTGACATCAGGGGTCACTTTATCAGAGACTGTGTCCAACGAGGGGCAGTACAGTTGAGGTACACCCCAACAGGAGAATAGGTGGAAGACATTCTCACCAAAGCTCTAGGAAGAACAAAGTTTGTTTATTTCAAGGAGAAGATGGGGATCGTTAAGAATCTGTTTCAGTAGCAGACGCAGATAGTATAGGGAGTTGCAATGCAACAGTTAGCAGTTGCAGTGCTATGGGCAGCATGATGCAGCATATTCAAAGGGAGCTGCAGTAGAGATACAGCAATGACAATTGCAGTGTCATGGGCAACAATACAAGTTGCAACAGCGCATTAGATGAGGGGCAGCAGGCCGAGCATCAACAGCGAAGAGGACTGATGTCGTCGATCAGTGTGATGCTTCTTTTGGGAAGCACTGCTAGAGCACATTCCTCGCTAAGAGGGAGTGTTAATTATAGGTAGCATCATATGTGATCTAGCTCCGAAATTTGTGGAGGGGCTAGAATACATGAAATCTCCAAGACCCAAAAATAATTTGGAGAAGTTCCACCCGGATGATGAGTTACTAAAATAATAAATATTTTTAATGGGGTTCTTAAGTCTAAACTTAGGAAAATAAAAATATTAATGGGTATTAATAAAGATATGGGTAAAATAATTAATATTTTTAATGGGGTTCTTAAGTCTAAACTTAAGAAAATAAAAATATTAATGGGTATTAATAAAGATATGTGTGAGAAGCTTCTAAGAAACAAGGATCAAGTCTGTTTTAATCTTACCCGTTGATTAGGGACTTAATCTCGGTCGTTGATTCATCAACAGGTAATGTATAAGAGAAGACTTGAGATTCATTTGGAGACACGCCAGGCAAATACTCAGTAACCCAAGGGAAATCGATTCTCAAGAAGAAAGAGTTTGATTTCAGAGGGAGAGTTGCAAGGTGAAGGAAGAGGAGGGTTTCAACATCAGTCAAAGACTGAGGAGGTGACGTAGTAGAGACAGCGCAGAGGGAGAGCTCCGAGAGATAGTGCAAGCAGGGATGCAATCCTCACACAGATGATGCAGGGGTGACGCAGTGAAGGCTAGAGGGTCTCTGGAGTGTCAGAATTTCTCCTATTGGAGGAGGAAAATTATCTCAGGTGTTTTCTTGAAGGTTTCTCTATGTACTGCAAAATCATTCCTTGTAAAGAGATTGTTGCTGAAGAATAATAAATAAACCCTCATCCATTGCACCAGTTTTCCCACATTGGGTTTTTTCAAGGACAATTGTCCAAAAATAACTGCGTTGATGTGATTGATTCTTATGCTTGTATATCATTGTTCTTTTCTCAATGTTATTATGTGATAACTACAATAGAATTTATTTTAATGTTTACTGAAGGGTTTTGTAAATAACTTATTGTGGAAGCTAAGTAGGAGAAATAAATCAGTTACTGCAGTAGAATTTCTTGTCAGAAATTCTCACATCTTCATTTTGGTTCCAACGAGCTATTACACTAAGGTGTTCCTCCAAATAATTTGCTTATAGTGACACCTTTAGTGTTTTTAATTAACATATGTTGATTATAACCCTATGTTACAAGAATCATCGAAACGCAATGGAACCAAGAACGAATTGTGTGGAACTAACCCTAAAAATATGCCAAGCAAACTCCATCGGACCCCATAAAACTCCTCAAAAAACCTTGGGCCCATTGATGATGTAATATTGCTCCTGTGACCTAGCTATCACACATCCTGGAAATCCATCCTAAGTGCATCATAAGAGAAACTGAAAATGGGGACATTACATATTCACATGCTTTAACTTGCCTCCCACCTTGAGAGTGAGTAGTTACATGTTGCTAAGTTTCCATCAAGCCAAGTTAGAGAATACCCCTCCTTACTCAATGACTTAGCTTAGCTTGACACATAGGGATTCCCTCCTTGACTAGAATACCTTTCCTATAAACTAAAGAGTGGGGCAAGGCCATTGAGGTGACAGTGGGTGGCTTGTTTGAGAGTTTCCTCTAGGCTCTCTCATTGGAGTTAGGACTTTTCCCTCTAGGAGAGAGTTTGAGTAGTAACAATACTCATATGAAAACAAAATATGGGTCTACCAACACAATTTCCCGAGACCTATCTCAAAATATTCCTAACATCGTGCTAATTGCTTGGATCTCCCTCTCAAGTAACTCTTTTTGCATGGACCTAACAATACAGTAATTCTAGGTATATCTTAAAAGCCATTGAGCAACGTGAGATAAATGGAAAATAATGATTCCACAATATCTATGGCAATCCCTTGGGTTACCCAAATGGAACACTATTTCTCTCTCCATGGCGTTACTAATTAACTAATGACCTACAAAAACTAAAAGTGGGGGTCTTATATCTGGATGCCAAATGTTGGCAGTGGTGGCAATGGTATAAGAAGGCTTACAAACACTACATTCCCTGAGCCCAATTTGTGCAAATATTTTATATTCATTTTGAATGTGACACTAATCATTTGGGATGATAACCAAAATTGCACCAAACCAGCATAGTTATGGACTATATCACCACCTTTGAGCAATTTACAATCTGCATAAAGGACCTATCTGATTCATTTTTTAAAGAATGTTTCAACGATGGTCTCAAGGAAGCCATTTGAGCACATGTCATGATGCAACGCCTAAAAACATGGTTGGAATCCTATGATAGAGCTAAAGAAGTTGAAATATTGATCGATGCACAAACTAAGAGACCTTTATTCAGCACTCACCATAGCCCCCTTATGGCAACTACCCCTAGCTCATCCAACTCACAACTAGTCCACATCCACAAGTTATCACTAGAAGAGATGGCAAAATGTCGACATTGCCATATTTGACATAATTGTAACGAGCAATATCTCAAAGAGCACAAATGTAAGGAACAAAAATTATTTCAAATCGATGTATCTTTATGCAACCATTCAAAGGACATTCCTATTGAAGAGACTCCTAAACCAACTTTAGAAGACACCATCACTCCCATGGAAGATTAAGGCACCTTGCAAGATCCTTGTGAGGAACCTCAAATTTCTCTCCATGCCCTATCAAGTTTCTCAACATCCCAAACCTTGAAATTGATTGAATACATCAAGCAGAACAAAGTGATTGTGTTAATTAATAGTGGCAACAACCACAGTTTTATTCATAAGAGGGTGACACAAAAAACCCATTGTTATGTACATCCCATATCTAATTTTCATATGATCGCCAATGGTGGTGTGATGAAATATAGGTGCCAATGTCAAAATGTGAAACTATGAAATGGCAAGTATCATCTCAAAATTCACATGTTTTCTATTGAAATGTGTAGTTGTGATATAGTTCTCGAGGTAGAATGGTTACACACTTTGGGACTTGGCACCATGGATTTCAAAGAATTATACATGAGCTTCACTCAAGTAGGCTAAAAACATTCCCCGAAGGAGGCTTTCATTTATTTCCCTTGAAATTGTCACCTCTCATCATATGGATTAGTTGTTGAAGAAAGGCCACTCAATTATTATTGTATAGTTCAATGCCATACAAGTAGTCGACACCACCCCACAAGACATTCACCCTGATTTGCAGCTAGTTCTCTCTGCATCAACATGTATTTGAAACACCACAAGGTTTGCAACCTTAACGTAGGGAGAATGACCATGGTATTCCCCTCATTCCATGTAGTCAACCACCTAATGTGCATCCTCATTGGCACCATTATGCATAGAAAAAAATGAAATTGAAAAGATCATTCAGGAATCGTTAGAGGCAGGAGTCATACATCCCAATACTAACCCTTACTCATCACTAGTGATCATGGTATTAGAGAAGGAAGGTCCCTAGCACGTGTCCTAACTTCCAAGTTGCCAATAAGTTGGCCATCAAGGACAAATTCCTATCCCAACTATTGATAACTTCATGGAGCCAAATTTTTCACTAAACCTTTTTAGCTGCTAACACCAAATCAAGATGAAAGAGGCAAAAATCCCCAAGATCGCCTTCCATACTCATAATGTCATTATGAGTTTTAGTGATGTCTTTTGGCCTTTGTAATGCTCCATCAACCTTCTAAAGCCTCATGAACAAGATCTTTTGACCATTCCTGCACAATTTTGTGCTAGTATTCTTTGATGATATTCTAATCTACAACAAAACATGGGAATACCACATAGAGCATATTGAGGACCATCAACTATTCGTGAAACACTCAAATGTGCCTTTGGGGCTTCAGAGGTTAAATGCTTTGGTCACATTATAAGTCTGGAGGGAGTACAAGTTGATCCCAAGAAAGATGCAGTTATGCAAGATTGGCCCCAACCTAAAACCCTAGAGAGATTGTGTGGATTGTTAGGACTTACAAGCTAATACAAGTTTGTGAAAAGTTATGGAATGATTGTTGCTCCCTTAACCTCATTACTCAACAGAACGCCTTTGTTTGAAGTGAGGTTGCTAAACAACTTGTCTCAGCTTTAAAGGATGCCATGTGCATGACTTCCTATTTGCAAATCCCAAATTTTAGTAAGACTTTTGTCTTGGAATGTGATGCCTTGAGTAGAGGTCTTGGAGGAGTATTGATGCAAGAAGAGAACCCTTTGGCATTCACCAATACACAATTATGTTACCGCAATTTGGATAAATCCATATATGAGAAAGAGATGATGGCCATCCAACATGCAATAGAGACCGGTATCACAATCTCATAGGGCAATGTTTCTAGAACAAGACTAACCATCATAAGCTAAAGTACTTTCTTGAACAAAGGCTATCCTCGCCGAAGTAACATAAGTGGGTCACCAAGCTACTAGGGTATGATTATGAGATTATCTATAGGAAGGGTAAAGATAATGTGGTAGTTGAAGCCCTATCCTAGTAATTTGAGGAGGATGGATCCCTCTTTGCCTTATCTTTACTCATTCCAAGTCGGCATGAGGGAGTTTGTCAAGAATGGTTGGCAAATGATGCTATCAATCAACTCATCCACGAGCTTCAAGAAGATCCCAACCCTCATAAAGGGTATACATGGTAGCTAGATACATTACAATATAATGGGTGCATTGTTCAAGTAAACTTCCTTACATTAGAGAAATTTTGAGGTCTAAAATGGGCCTCCTAAGAAATATTATAAAATAATAGTGGAAATAATAAAATAAGACTAGATTACATCATCAAATTTTCGAGGGAAAAAAAGAAAAAATTACTTTTTTAACTCATATTTTCAACTTATATCCCTATGGTTTTACTCAAATTTTGAGCAGGAGCACTCATTGGATGAAAAATTTAATTCATCATCCAAGGACTACCCATGTTGCATACTTTCAATGGACCCTACTACATGAAAAATGAGAAATACATGAAAAACCTTAATTACAATCACGTTTTTAATGTATTTCTCATTTTTTTGTAGCAGGATCCCTCGAAAGTATGCAACATAAGTACTCCATGGATGGGAATTAAATTCCACATCCAACGAGTGATCCTATTTGAAATTTGAGTAAAACAGTAGGGAGATAAGTTGAAAATTTGAGTTGAAAAAGTAGTTTTTTTATTTTTTATTTTTTATTTTTTAATCTTTTTAACTTTTTACTCCAAAAATGGTGAATCATCCCCCATGGTTGACATCATCATCTTGAATCCTATTGGTTCTTATAAAGTTGATTTTGGTTGTACATTTTTGTTTTGAGACCCATTTTAGACCTCAAAATTTCTCTAATGAAGCAAAGAATCCTAGAGGAATTTCATTCATCACATACAATAGGTCACTTTGGATTTTATAAAACATATGAAGGGCATGAATATTGACATCCAAGATTTTGTGGCAACCTGACATGGGCAAAAGAAACAAGGCGGAGATAGAAAAGATACCAATGGCATTACATCCAATATTGATCCCAACACGCATATGGGTTGACATCGCTAGAGATTTTATAGTGGGACTTCCAAGGGCAGGAAACAAATTCATGATCACGGTGGTAGTCAATCGTCTCTCCAAATATGCTCATTTTTATGCCTTACCACATCCATTTACCCCTCCTCAATTGCCCAAGTCTTACTTGATCAAATTTTATGTTACATGGCATGCCACTTCCATTTTCTCAAATGGAGACCCTATTTTCACTAGGAAATTCTGACAATATTTGTTTATGAATTCAGGCTTCTGTGATCCATAATATGTATAGCAAAGAATCTTTTGGTAAAAAGCACATAGGAGAAAATCTCGTCGACGCATTTCGAACCAACTAGTGTGGTTCATCTTTAGGACAAGATGAGTAACCAAATCTAGGCATAGAAATAAATAGATGTAGAGAGAAGCTAACTAGACATAAGAATATAATAGCTAGTTTGACTCAATAGTCGTTATTAGTAAAGAATATATTAATAAATTATTTTTTTTTTATTAATAATATTATGTTTGACGAAAGAGGGGAAAAAGTCCAACTAAGAGTTCCAAAAAAGAATTATTATAAATTACTATTATTAATAAAAATAGTATTATAAACAAATTTAATATTATAAATTAGTATTATAGTGAGTTTTATTTATTAGAAAAAATAATATTAATCCAATTGGTTATATTAATAATATTACAAGACTAAAGGAAGGTTTACTAGAACCAAAGAAAAGATACCAATAACGCAAATATTATCATTATCAAAGAAAGAAAAAATTAAAATCTTATCCAATAAAAGAAAGGTTTTCTAATCAAAAATTTTAATAGACCTAAGTTAGAAAAAAAAAAAAAAAAAAACCTAGGAAGATAGAGCAAGGATCCAACACCTATTGATACTCCAGCCATCGTCTCTATTCAGATTAACAGGCTTCTCTAAATTTACGATGATGAAAATGGTCAATCCTTGCAATGACCCTAGCCTCTTTTATGTCGATGTGATGATTTCTTTTTTCTCTAAATTTACGATGATGAAAATGGTCAATCCTTGCAATGACCCTATCCTCTTCTATGCCGATGTGATGATTTGTCTTTTCCGGAAAAGACAAATCATCACATGGGCATAGAAGAGCCTAGGGTCATTGCAAGGATTGACCATTTTCATCATCGTAAATTTAGAGAGGCCTTAGAAATTGAAAAGAGGCTTGTTAATCTGAATAGAGATGATGGCTGGAGTATCAGCAGATGTTGGATCCCTGCTCTATCTTCTGTTGGAATTTCTAAGTTTAACCCGTTAGAAATTCTTCCTATACTATCTGATTTATTTCTTCCTACTTGTTCAATTACTTAACAAGTTATTTACCACGTAAATACTGAAAATAAATACAAGTACAGTATCAACACATACAGATCATCAACTAAAAGTAAACAAGCACACAAGTGACACCGTTGTTTTTGGACTAATGTCCCCGGAAAAAACCCAGTGCACGAAAATTGATGCAGCTATTCAGAGGGCTTTATTATTATGCAGTTTCAAAATATAGCCTGAGTGCCAAAAATGGCTCACCCAACAGAGAATGCCCTCGATAGTAGTACCTCTCAGTCGGAGACAAATATTCCGGCTAAAACACTGGATGAACAATCCCACAGAAACAATGCAGCTTCTGCTACTCTGCATCACTCTAATAGGAACTGTGTCCCCCTATCTGGCTCTCCAGCTCTCAGTCTGTCCCACGAAATGCTCCCAGCACTGCCTCTAGGCTCGGCATCAGCCTCTTTGGCCCAGTGTCAGCCTCTCTGGGTTCTGGATCATCTTCTAGAGCCTCTGCGTCAACCCCTAAACCCTCTGCGTCTCACGCGCTGACCCTCTTTGGCACTGCGCAGCTCCTGGCTGCCTCTGTGTGGCTTCTAGCTGGATCTGCATCCCTCTCCCGGCTCTCGTTGATCCTCCTGGTACTAACTCTACCTCTTTGCTATGTATTCACTGCCCCTCAGCTGCAACTCAAATCACTCACTCAATTTCCTAAGCAAACCCTGCCCTAGAAAATCGAGTTCTTGATCTCTCTTGGTGTGTTCTCCTACTGACCCTCAAGCTTCCTCTTATACTTTTCTCGTTGGTCCATCAATGGTCGAGATTAAATCTCTAATCAACAGCTAAGATTAGATTTGGCTTGATCCATGACTTTTGGACCATTCTAACTCAGTTTTACAGTAATACCCAATAATATTTTATTTTTCCTAATTTTAGACTTAGGAACTACATTAAAAATATTAATTATTTTAATATCTCCCAAACCGGTTAGATTCTGCCCAAACCATTTCTGAGCCTTGGAGATCTCATGTGCTTTAGCCTCTCCACCAATTTTTGTGGCTAGAGCACATTCGATGCTACACCAAATCAACACTCCCTCTTAGTGATGACTTTGCTCTAGTAATACTCCTCAATGAGTATCACCCTGATCATCCAGCATCGGTCCCTGTGTTGATGCTAGGCCTCCCCGCCCAACATCCTCTGCACTCTTGCATCCTGTACTGCTACACATGGCCCTGCCACTGCCACTGCTGCATCCGTATGGCAGCTCCTTCTGCATCCATGTTCTTGCTGGTCCATCCTCCCAACACTGCATCTACACTGCATCCCCTCTCATCAAGCTACATCGTGCTACTACATACTACTACTGCACTACAACTCAGTTACTGAGAAGTAATTGATCCCCCCAACTTCTAACATCCTTGTTAGGCTAGAAACACTCCCAATGCTGAAGCTCCCTCTACCACTAACAAGTGCTCCCTCTACTGACCTTTGCGCTGCTGCAACAACTCCCTGCATCTCGCATCATTGCACACCTCTCTATGCCATCCTGCAATGGTGCAACACCCCCGTGCCTCTCGCGCTGTTACGGCCTGCTAGCCTCGCGCTGTATGGGGACTCCTGCACTGTAGCACTCTCTACCGCTTCATACGCATCCGTCTCTACTTCCATCCGTCAGTCCTACTACTCCTCTTCGAGGCTCCCATAGCAAAGTATAATCCAAGAGGTTAGGTACCTCAAGGATCCTGCCCCTCATCGCATGTAGTCCTCCTTACTACAGCTAGATGTCTCCCCACTTCTTCTCAAGTGGCACATGAGCACACAAGGCACAGTCGTCATCCTCCTCGACATCGTTTTCTGCCCTTGTTGGCGCTGCCTTCGTCACAAAAGCCTCTACCTTACTCTTCTTCCTCAGACACTAGTTCGCGTAGTGACCCAGTTCCCCACAATCGAAGCATTTGAAGTTGATGAGGTCCTTCTTTCTCTTCTCCTGCTTTCCCGCAGATGCAAGAGCCGCATCTTCTTATTCCTCCTTGATTCTGACCCCTTTTCCACTACTCCCTGCCTTGGTCACCTGTCTGATCTCTTCTTGACAACGAGTTGCCCATAGTTCCTACTAATTTGGAAGGCTCGACCTGCCCAGTATGCTCTAGACAAATACCTCCCAATCCTTTGAGACTGGGTTCAATGTGGTCCTCACCATCAGTTCTTGATCCGGCGTGGCCCCCATGGAAGTTAATTGATCACGGATCTCCTTCAATCCACTAAGGAAGACACCTATCTGCTCTCCCTTCTGCATCTGGTATGACCGCAACTGATTTTCAAGTAACATCTTCCTCTGCACGGAACTATGCCGTACAATTTCTTCAAGGCCTCCCACATCTCATTTGTCGTGTCCTTCTCGGCAATATGTAGTACCACATGATCCTTGACCCCATCAAGGATGATGCACTTTGCCCTGGCCATTGCCTCCTCATACTTCTCGTTTTCAGCTGGGTCAACAGGGATCGCTATCGTTTTCAAGGCGAAGTGCTTGATGCAATACGTATCTAGAATGGACAAGATCCTGGCCTTCCAGACTATGAAGTTGGAAGCTCTGTCCAGTCTATCCTGATCTCTCAGCCCATTCACTGCCATCTTCCGGCTCCTATGAGTCTCTTTACTTCCCTACTTAAAGTCCTCGATTCGACTCCCTCTAAGTCTCAATTTCCTTTCTGGAAATCCCTCCTCCTTGGTCTTGCCATGTTAGGTATTGTTCTGAGCATAGTACCCCACCAGCGTTGCTCTGCAAATTATTTGAAACTCGCTATACCTCATAAACTTGAATAACTTAGCCTCTAGGCTCTACGCAATCCCAGCACCGGCAAAATCTGCACCTCCTAGCCACATCGTCAATCCTTCCTGGCTGAGAAAGATGACCAGGCACTGCGTAGGTCAGGTCTGCGCCTCTCTACCACTGCCCTAATCCTCCTCCTGGCTCGAATTGATGACGCAGGCACTTTGCGTCACCCCTCCCTTGCTGCTTTCTGCTACGAATAGCTTCTGTCACTCGAGACACCTGTTTTTTGTTGCTATTGCTCTGCTTGGCTGATGCCTTCAATTATCCTGTGATCTACAACCACGCTCTAATACCATGTTGGAATTTCTAAGTTTAACCCGTTAGAAATTCTTCCTGTACTATGTGATTTATTTCTTCCTACTCGTTCAATTACTTAACAAGTTATTTACCATGTAAATACTGAAAATAAATACAAGTACAGTATCAACACATACAGATCATCAACTAAAAGTAAACAAGCACACAAGTGACACCGTTGTTTTTGGACTAATGTCCCCGGAAAAACCCAATGCGGGAAAACCGATGCAACTATTCAGAGGGTTTTATTATTATGCAGTTTCAGAATACAACCTGAATGCCAAAAATGGCCCACCCAACAAAGAATGCCCTCAGCAGTAGTACCTCTCAGTCAGAGACAAATATTCCAACTAAAACACTGGATGAACGATCCACAACAACAATGCAGGCTATGCTGCTCTACGTCACTCTAATAGGGACTGTGTCACCCTATCTGGCACTCCAGCTCTCAGTCTATCCCACGAAATGCTCCCAGCACTACCTCTAGGCCCTGCATCAGCCTCTCTAGCACAACATTGGCCTCTTTGGGTTCTGCGTCAGCTTCTGGAGCCTCTGCGTCAGCCCCTGGACCCCTACGTCTCACGTTGACCCTCTCTAGTTCTGCGGAGCTCCTGGCTGCCTCTGTGTGGCCTCTAGTTGGCTCTGCGTCCCTCTCCCGGCTCTACGTTGATCCTCTTGGTACTAACTCTGCCTCTCTGCTATGTATTCACTGTCCCTTAGTTGCAACTTAAATCAGTCACTCAATTTTCTCAGCAAACCCTGCCCCAGAAAATCGAGTTCTTGATCTCTCTTGGTGTGTTCTCCAACTGACCCTCAAGCCTCCTCTTATACTTTTCTGGTTGGTCCATTAATGGTCGAGATTAAATCTCTAATCAACAGCTAAGATTAGATTTGGCTTGATCCATGACTTTTGGACCATTCTAACTCAGTTTTATACTAATACCCATTAATATTTTATTTTTCCGAAGTTTAGACTTAGGAACTCCATTAAAAATATTAATTATTTTAATATCTCCAAAACTGATTAGATTCTACCCAAACCATTTCTAGGTCTTCGAAATCTCATGTGCTTTAGCCTCTCCACCAATTTTTGTAGCTAGAGCACATTCGATGCTACCCCAAATCAACACTCCCTCTTAGCGAGGACTCTGCTCTAGTAATACTACTCACTGAGTATCACCCTGATCATTCAGCATCGGTCCCTGTGTTGATGCTAGGCTTCCCCACCCAACATCCTCTGCACTGTTGCATCCTGTACTGCTGCCCATGGCCCTGCCACTGCCACTGTTGCATCCGTAAGGCAGCGCCCTCTGCATCCATGTTGTTGTTGTTCCCTCCTCCCAGCATTGCATCCGCACTGCATCCCCTCTCATCATGTTGCATCGTGCTACTGCATAACGCTTCTACTACTGCTACTGCACTGCAACTCAATTACTGAGAAGTAAGTAACTGATCCACCCAACTTCTGACATCCTTGTCAGGCTAGAAACACTCCCAATGTTGAAGCTCCCTCTGCCACTAACAAGTGCTCCCTCTACTGACCTTTGCGTTATTGCAACAACTCCCTGCATCTCGCACCATTGCACACCTCTCAGTGCCATCCTGCACTGGTGTAACACTCCCGTGCCTTTCGCACTGTTGCAGCTTGCTAGCCTCGCGCTGTCTGGGGACTCCTGCACTGTAGCATTCTCTGTCGCTTCGTGCACATCTGTCTCTACCTGCATCCATCAGTCCTGCTACTCCTCTTCGGGGCTCCCATAGCAAAGTATAATCCAAGAGGTTGGGTACCTCAAGGATCCTATCCCTCATCGCATATAGTCCTCTTGACTACAGCTCTATGTCTCCCCACTTTTTCTCGAGTAACGCATGAGCACTCATGCCACAGTCGTCATCCTCCTCAACTTCTTTTTCCACACTTGTTGGCGCTGCATTGGTCTCAGAAGCCTCTCCCTTACTCTTCTTCCTCGAACATTGGTTCGCATAATGACCCAATTCCCCACAATCGAAGCATTTAAGCTAGGAGAGGTCCTTCTTTCTTTTCTCCTGCTTTCCTGGAATTGCGAGAGCCGCATCTTTTTCTTCCTCCTCCTTGATTTTGACCCCTCTTCCGCTACTCCCCGCCTTGGTCACCCATCTGATCTCTTCTTGACAAAGAGCCACCCACAGTTCCTCCCAGTCTAGAAGGCTCGACCTGCCAAGTATGCTCTAGACAAATACCTCCCAATCCTCTAAGACTGGGTTCAATGCAGTCATCACCATTAGTTCCTGATCCAGCGTGGCTCCTATGGAAGTTAGTTGATCACCGATCTCCTTCAATCCACCAAGGAAGACATCTATCTGCTCTCCCTCCTGCATCTCGTATGACTGCAACTGATTTTCAAGTAACATCTTCCTCTGCACGGAACTATGCTGGTACAATTTCTTCAGGGCTTCCCACTTCTCATTTGCCATGTCCTTCTCGGCAATATGCGGCACGACATGATCCTTGACCCCATCAAGGATGATGCACTTTTCCCTGGCCATTGCCTCCTCATACTTCTCATTTTCAGCTAGGTCAACTGAGATCGCTATCGTTTTCAAGGCGAAGTGCTTGATGCAATACCTGTCTAGAATGGACAAGATCCTGGCCTTCCAGACTATGAAGTTGGAAGCTTCATCCAGTCTATCTTGATCTCTCAGCCCATTCACTGCCATCTTGTTGCTCTTCTTCCGACTCCTCTGAGTCTCTTTACTTCCCTCCTTAAAGTCCTCGGTTCGACTCCCTCTAAGTCTCAATTTCCTTTCTGGAAATTCCTCCTCCTTGGTCTTGCCCTGTTAGGTATTGTTCTGACCATAGTACCCCACAAGCTTCGCTCCGCCAATTATCCGCAGCCCCCTATACCTCAGAAACTTAAAGAAATGAGCCTCTAGGCTCTACACGATCTCGACACCGGCAAAATCTACACCTCCTGGCCACAGCATCAATCCTTCCTCGCTGAGAAAGATGACCGAGCACTACATAGGTCAGGTCTGCTCCTCTCTACCACTGCCCTGATCCTCCTCCTAGCTCGAATTGATGACGCAGGCACTCTGCATCACCCCTTCCTTGCTGATTTCTGCTAGGAACAGCCTCGGTCACACAGGACAGCTGTTTTTTGCTGCTACTGCTCTGCCCGGCTGATGCCTTCAGTTATCCTATGATCTGCAACCACGCACTGATACCATGTTGGAATTTCTAAGTTTAACCCGTTAGAAATTCTTCCTGTACTATTTGATTTATTTCTTCCTACTTGTTCAATTACTTAACAAGTTATTTACCATGTAAATACTGAAAATAAATACAAGTACAGTATCAACACATACAGATCATCAACTGAAAGTAAACAAGCACACAAGTGACACTGTTGTTTTTGGACTAATGTCCCCAGAAAAACCCAATGCGGGAAAAACGGTGCAGCTATTCAGATGGTTTTATTATTATAGCGTTTCAAAATACAAACTGGGTACCAGAAATGGCTCACCCAACAGAGAATGACCTCGACAGTAGTACCTTTCAGTCGGAGACAGATATTCCGGCTAAACACTGGATGAACAACCCCACAGCAACAATGCAGCTTCTGCTGCTCTGCATCACCCTATCTGGCTCTCCAGCTCTCAATCTGTCCCACGAAATGCTCCCAACGCTGCCTTTAGCCCCTACATCAACCTCTAAGGGCTAGTGTCAACCTCTCTGGGTTTTGCATCAGCTTCTGGAGCCTCTGCGTCAGCCCCTGGACCCTCTGCGTCTCACACGCTGGCCCTCTCTAGCTCTGCGCAACCCCTGGCTGCCTCTGCGTGGCCTCTAGCTAGCTCTGCGTCCCTCTCCCGGCTCTACGTTGATCCTCCTGGTACTAACTCTGCCTCTCTGCTATGTATTCGTTCCCCCTCAGCTACAACTCAAATCACTCACTCAATTTCCTCAACAAACACTGCCCCAGAAAATCGAGTTCTTGATCTCTCTTGCTGTGTTCTCCAACTGACCCTCAAGCCTCCTCTTATACTTTACTCGTTGGTCCATCAACGACCGAGATTAAATCTCTAATCAACAGCTAAGATTAGATTTGGCTTGATCCAGAACTTTTGGACCATTCTAACTCAGTTTTATATTAATACCCACTGATATTTTATTTTTCCTAAGTTTAGACTTAGGAACTCCATTAAAAATATTAAATATTTTAATATCTCCCAAACCGGTTAGATTCTGCCCAAACCATTTCTGGGTCTTGGAGATCTCATGTGCATTAGCCTCTCCACCAATTTTTGTGGCTAGAGCACATTCGATGCTACCCCAAATCAACACTCCCTTTTAGCGAAGACTCTGCTCTAGTAATACTCCTCACTGAGTATCACCCTGATCATCCAATATCAGTCCCTATGTTGATGCTAGGCTTCCCCACCCAACATCCTCTGCACTGTTGCATCCTGTACTGCTGCCCATGACCCTGCCACTGCCACTGTTGCATCCGTAAGGCATCTCCCTCTGCATCCATGTTGCTGTTGGTCCATCCTCCCAGCATTGCATCCGCATTGCATCCCCTCTCATCATGTTGCATCGTGCTACTGCATACTGCTTTTGCTAGTGCTACTGCACTGCAACTCAATCACTGAGAAGTAATTGATCCACCCAACTTCTGACATCCTTGTCAAGCTAGAAACACTCCCAATGTTGAAGCTCCCTCTGTCACTAACAAGTGCTCCCTCTACTGACCTTTGCGTTGTTGCAACAACTCCTTGCATCTCGCACCATTGCACACCTCTTTGTGCCATCATGCACTGGTGCAACACTCCCGTGCCTCTCGCACTATTGCAGCCTGCTAGCCTCGCGCTGTCTAGGGAATCCTACACTGTAGCATTCTCTGTCGCTTCATGCGCATCCCTCTCTACCTACATTTGTTAGTCCTCCTACTCCTCTTCGGGGCTCCCATAGCAAAGTATAATCCAAGAGGTTGGGTACCTCAAGGATCGTGCCCCTCATCACATGTAGTCCTCCTGACTACAGCTCGAAGTCTCCCCACTTCTTCTCAAGTGGCGCATGAGCACTCATGGCACAGTCGTCATCCTCCTCAACTTCTTTTTCCGCCCTTGCTGGCGTTGCCTTGGTCTCAAAAGCCTCTCCCTTACTCTTCTTCCTCGAACACTGGTTCGCATAATGACCCAGTTCCCCACAATCGAAGCATTTAAGCTAGGAGAGGTCCTTCTTCTTTCTTTTCTCCTGCTTTCCCGCAATTGCGAGAGCCGCATCTTCTTCTTCTTCCTCCTAGATTTTGACCCCTCTTCCGCTACTCCCTGCCATGGTCACCTGTCTGATCTCTTCTTGACGAAGAGCTACCCATAGTTCCTCCCAATCTGGAAGGCTCGACCTGCCAAGTATGCTCTAGACAAATACCTCCCAATGCTCTGAGACTAGGTTCAATGCCGTCCTCACCATCAGTTCCTGATCCGGCGTGGCTCCTATGGAAGTTAGTTGATCACCGATCTCCTTCAATCCACCGAGGAAGACATCTATCTGCTCTCCCTTCTGCATCTGGTATGACCGCAACTGATTTTCAAGTAACATCTTTCTCTGCACGAAACTATGCTGGTACAATTTCTTCAGGGCTTCACACTTCTCATTTGTCGTGTCCTTCTTGACAATGTGCAGCACCACATGATCATTAACCCCATCAAGAATGATGCACTTTGCCTTGGCCATTGCCTCCTCATACTTCTCATTTCCAGCTCGGTCAACTGGGATCACTATCGTTCTCAAGGGGAAGTGCTTGATGCGATACCTGTCTAGAATGGACAAAATCCTAGCGTTCCAGACTATGAAGTTGGAAGCTCCGTCCAGTCTATCCTGATCTCTCAGCCCATTCACTGCCATTTTGTTACTCTTCTTCCGACTCCTCTGAGTCTCTTTACTTCCCTCCTTGAAGTCCTCGGTTCGACTCCCTCTAAGTCTCAATTTCCTTTCTGGAAATTCCTCCTCCTTGGTCTTGCCCTGTTAGGTATTGTTCTGACCACAGTACCCCACCAACTTCGCTCCGCAAATTATCCGCAGCCCCCTATACCTCAGAAACTTGAAGAACCGGGGCTCTAGGGTCTGCGCAATCCCATCACCGGCAAAAGCTACACCTCCTGGCCACAGCGTCAATCCTTCCTAGCTGAGAAAGATGACCGGGCACTGCGTAGGTCAAGTTTGCTCCTCTCTACCACTGCGATGATCCTCCTCCTGGCTTGAATTGATGACGCAGGCACTCTGCGTCACCCCTTCCTTGCTGATTTCTGCTAGGAACAGCTTCGGTCACTCGGGACAGTTGTTTTCTGCTGCTACTGCTCTGCTCGGCTGATGCCTTCAGTTATCTTGTGATCTGCAACCACGCTCTGATACCATGTTGGAATTTCTAAGTTTAACTTGTTAGAAATTCTTCCTGTACTATGTGATTTATTTCTTCCTACTTGTTCAATTACTTAACAAGTTATTTACCATGTAAATACTGAAAATAAATACAAGTACAGTATCAACACATATAGATCATCAACTGAAAGTAAACAAGCCCACAAGTGACACCGTTGTTTTTGGACCAATGTCCCCGGAAAAACCCAATGCAGGAAAACCAGTGCAGCGATTCAAAGGGTTTTATTATTATGACGTTTCAGAATACAACCTGGGTGCCAGAAATGGCTCACCCAACAGAGAATGACCTCGATAGTAGTACCTTTCAGTCGGAGACAGATATTCCGACTAAACACTGGATGAACGATCCCACAGCAACAATGCAGCTTTTGCTGCTTTGCGTCACCATATCTGGCTCTCCAACTCTTAGTCTGTCCCATGAAATGCTCCCAACGCTACCTCTAGCCCCTTCATCAGCGTCTCAGGGCCAGCGTTAGCCTCTCTGGGTTTTGCGTCAGCTTCTAAAGCCTCTGCATCAGCCCCTAGACACTCTGGGTCTCACACGCTGGCCCTCTCTGGCTCTGCGCAGCACCTCGCTGCCTCTGTGTGGCCTCTAGCTGGCTCTGCGTCCCTCTCCTAGCTCTACATTGATCCTCCTGGTACTAACTCTGCCTCTCCGCTATGTATTCACTACCCCTCAGCTGCAACTCAAATCACTCACTAAATTTTCTCAGCAAACCCGGCCCCAGAAAATCGAGTTCTTGATCTCTCTTAGTGTGTTCTTCAACTGACTCAAGCCTCTTCTTATACTTTTCTCGTTGGTCCATCAACGGCCGAGATTAAATCTCTAATCAACAGCTAAGATTAGATTTGGTTTGATCCATGACTTTTGGACCATTCTAACTCAGTTTTATATTAATGCCCATTAATATTTTATTTTTCCTATGTTTAGACTTAGGAACTCCAATAAACATATTAATTATTTGAATATCTCCCAAACCGGTTAGATTATGCCCAAACCATTTTTGGGTCTTAGGGATCTCATGTGCTTTAGCCTCTCCACCAATTTTCGTGGCTAGAGCACATCCGATGCTACACCAAATCAACACTCCCTCTTAGCGAGGACTCTGCTCTAGTAATACTCTCACTGAGTATCACCCTGATCATCCAGCATCGGTCCTAGTGTTGATGTTAAACCTCCCCGCCCAACATCCTCTGCACTGTTGCATCCTGTACTGTTGCCCATGGCCCTGCCACTGCCACTCTTGCATCTGTACGATAGCTCCCTCTGCATCCGTTTTGTTGTTGGTCCATCCTCCCATCACTGTATCCCCTCTCATCATGCTGCATCGTGCTACTATATATTGCTACTGCACTGCAACTTTGATACTAAGAAGTATGTAACTGATGCACCCAACTTCTGACATCCTTGTTAAGCTAGAAACACTCCCAATGCTGAAGGTCCCTCTGCCACTAACAAGTGCTCCCTCTACTGACCTTTGTGCCACTGCAACAACTCCCTGCATCTCATACCGTTGCACACCTCTCTGTGCCATCCTTCACTGGTGCAACACTCTCGTACCTCTCGCACTATTGCAGCCTTCTAGCCTCGTGTTATCTGGGGACTCCTGCACTATAGCACTTTGCCGCTTCATGCACATCCGTCTCTACCTGCATCCGTCAGTCCTACTACTCTTCGGAGCTCCCATAGCAAAGTATAATCCAAGAAGTTCGGTACCTCAAGGATCCTGCCCAGTATGCTCTGGACAAATACCTCCCAATTCTCTGAGACTGGGTTCAATGCGATCCTCACCATCAGTTCCTGATTCGGCGTGGCCCTTATGGAAGTTAGCTGATCACGAATCTCCTTGAATCCACCGAGGAAAACATCTATCTGCTCTCCCTTCTATGTCAGATATGACCGCAACTGATTTTCAAGTGACATCTTCCTCTGCACGGAACTATGCTGGTACAGTTTCTTCAGGGCTTCCCACTTCTCATTTTCTGTGTCCTCAGCAATATGCGGCACCACATGATCCTTAACCCCATCAAGGATGATGCACTTTGCCCGGGCCATTGCCTCATCATACTTCTCATTTTCAGTTGGGTCAACTGGGATCGCTATCGTTTTCAAGGCAAAGTGCTTGATGCGATACATGTCTAGAATGGACAAGATCCTAGCCTTCCAGACTATGAAGTTGGAAGCTTCGTCCAATGTATCCTGATCTCTCAGCCCATTCACTGCCATCTTGCTACTCTTCTTCCGACTCCTCTGAGTCTCTTTACTTCCCTCCTGGAAGTCCTCGGTTCGACTCCCTCTGAGTCTCAATTTCCTTTTGGAAATTCCTGCTCCTTGGTCTTGCCCTGTTAGGTATTGTTCTGACCACAGTACCCCAACAGCTTCGCTTCGCAAATTATCCGCAGCCCCCTATACCTCAGAAACTTGAAGAACTGAGCCTCTAGGCTCTGCACAATCCCAGCACCGACAAAATCTACACCTCTTGGCCACAACATCAATCCTTCTTGGAGGAGAAAGATGATCGGGCACTGTGTAGGTCAGGTTTGCTCCTCTCTACCACTGCGCTGATCCTCCTTCTGGCTCGAATTGATGACGCAGGCACTCTACGTCACCCCTTCCTTGCTGCTTTCTGCCAGGAACATTTTCTGTCACTCGGGACAGTTGTTTTCTGCTGCTACTGCTCTTCTCGATTGATGCCTTCAGTTCTCCTATGATCTGCAATCACGCTCTGATAGCATATTGGGAATTCTAAGTTTAACCTGTTAGAAATTTTTTCCTATACTATGTGATTTATTTCTTCCTACTTGTTCAATTACTTAACAAGTTATTTACCATGTAAATACTGAAAATAAATACAAGTACAGTATCAACACATACAGATCATCAACTAAAAGTAAACAAGCACACAAGTGACACCGTTGTTTTTATACTAATGTCCTCGGAAAAACCCAATGCATGAAAATCGGTGCAGCTATTCAAAGGGTTTTATTATTATGCAATTTCAGAATAAAACCTAGGTGCCAAAAATGGCTCACCCAACAGAGAATGCCCTCGACAATGGTACCTCTCAATCGGAGACAGATATTCCGGCTAAAACACTGGATGAACGATCCCATAGCAACAATGCAGCTTCTGCTGCTCTGCGTCACTCTAATAGGGACTGCGTCAACCTATCTAGTTGTCCAGCTCTCAGTGTGTCCCACGAAATGCTCCCAGCACTGCCTCTAGGCCCTGCATCAGCCTCTCTGGCCCAGCGTCTACCTCTCTGGGTTCTACGTCAGCTTCTAGAGCCTCTGCGTCAGCCCTTAGACCCTCTACGCCTCACACGCTGACCCTCTCTGGCTCTACGCAACTCCTGGTTGCCTCTGCATGGACTCTAGCTGGCTCTATGTCCCTCTCCCGGCTCTGCGTTGATCCTCCTGGTACTAGCTCTACCTCTCTGCTATGTATTCATTGCCCCATAACTACAACTCAGATCACTCACTCAATTTCCTCAGCAAACCCTGCCCCAAAAAATCGAGTTCTTGATCTCTCTTGGTGTGTTCTCCAACTGACTCTCAAACCTCCTCTTATACTTTTCTCGTTGGTCCATCAACAGTCAAGATTAAATCTCTAATCAACGGCTAAGATTAGATTTGGCTTGATCCATGACTTTTGGACCATTCTAGCTCAGTTTTATATTAATACCCATTAATATTTTATTTTTCCTAAGTTTAGACTTAGGAACTCCATTAAAAATATTAATTGTTTTAATATCTCCCATACCGGTTAGATTCTGCCCAAACCATTTCTGGGTCTTGGAGATCTCATGTGCTTTAGCCTCTCCACCAATTTTTGTGGCTAGAGCACATCCGATGCTACCCCAAATCAACATCTTCCTAGGTTTTTTTTTAAGTCTATTAAAACTTTTGATTAGAAGACGTTTCTTTTAATTGATAGGATTTTAATTTTTTCTTTCTTTGTTAATGAAAATATTTTCATTATTGGTAACTTTTTTTTTGGTTCTAGTAAACCTTCCTTTAGGCTTGTAATATTATTAATAAAATCAATTGGATTAATATTATTTTTTGTAATAATAAAACTTATAAGAAGAGTTTCGGCGAAAATCACATGAAGAAAACCTTTGTCGACGCATTTCGAACCAACCAGTGTGGTTCATCGTCAGGACAAGTTGAGGAGTCAGATCATAGCTGCAAAATAAATAGGGAGAGCAGATCTTCAAACGGCTAGGTTTAATTTAAATAATAATTAAAATTGTTAAAACTAATTTTTTTAATAATAGATCTATAATAAATTTATTTTGGAACCCTTAATTTGACTTTTTCCCCCACCTTGGCAAAACCATAATAATTATTAATAAAAAAAATATTCTTACTAATATGTTCTTTACTAATAACAACTATTGAGTCAAACTAGTTGTTATATTGTAACGGCTAGTTAGCTTCTCTCTACATCTATTTATTTTGATGCCTAGATCTAGTTACTCATCTTGTCCTAAAGATGAACCACACTAGTTGGTTCGAAATGTGTTGACGAGATTTTCTCCTATGCGTTTTTACCAAAAGATTCTTTGTCATAAATATTTGTTTAAACTACAGGATACAT
Source organism: Pinus taeda (assembly GCA_000404065.3). Taxonomy (NCBI): domain Eukaryota; kingdom Viridiplantae; phylum Streptophyta; class Pinopsida; order Pinales; family Pinaceae; genus Pinus; species Pinus taeda. The sequence continues at coordinate 90,145 of APFE030121912.1, read as the reverse complement.
AGTTGAGAATGAGCATTGCATATCACCCCCAAACAAATGTTAGATTGAAGTGGTTAACAAGTACCTAGAAACCTTTTTTTAGATGTTTTCCCTTTGAAAAACCACAGGAATGGGTACAATGGCTTCCCCTCACAAAATGGTGACACAATACCTCTTATCATGGAGCTACCAAAATGGGTCCCCCTATGAAACTATTTATGGCCAAAAACCATTGTCAATCACTTCATATTTACCAAGTACTTCAAGGTTCAAGAAATGGATCACACACTCCACACCAGTGAAGCCATTCTCCACATAATAAAGGACAATTTGGTTATGGCTCAAAATATAATGAAGCAACAAGAGGACTAGCATAACTTAAAACGTTCTTTTGCAACAAGGATCAAGTGTTTCTTCACCTTCAACCCTATAAAAAACATCACTTACATAAAAAAAACACCTCAAAAATTAGTACCAAAGTTTTATGGACCCTATAAGATCATCCAACACATTAGAAAAGTGGCCTACTAACTAGCTCTTCCAGCCCACTCCAAGATTCATCCAAAATTTCATGTGTCTTGTCTAAAGAAGGTCCCAAGATCAAAGTGCAAGGTGAAAACCAACTAACTAGAATTTGATGAAAAGGCTACATTTGGCTTCACCTGGAACCAGTACTGGATACTAAAGAGCATCAATTATGTTAGCACAAGATCAATGTAGTATTGATCTAGTGGAAAGATATGCCACATGGAAACTAACCATGATTCTACAACAATTTCCTCATCTACAACCTTGAGGAAAGCATTACTGTAGCAGGGGGAGAGCATATTAGGGTTCTACCTTAGCCTCTTTACTTTAGAATACCTAGGAATTGGTTAATTGTTGTAAGCAGCCATCCTATTTGAATAAGACCCGTTGGATAGCAAAGAATAGTTATTTAATGTAAAAGGGCCCACTTTGTAAGGCCCACAAGGTAGTTGGTACCCATTAGTGACAAGATCATAAATAGTTACAGATTCCCTATGGAATATTTGTCTTGTGTTGTGTATTTAACTTTAAAGCCTTGCTTAGTGAAAGGTCGCCCTATTTTGAGAGGCAAGTGAACATTGTTTTCCTTCTACATATTATCATAAGGGTATCTTTTACAAATTGCATCTTGTTGTCTCTTGTTTTTGGTTTATTTGCAATTATATTCCATGTAAAGCTAGTTGTGTTTCGGTTTAAGGGTTAACGAACACTACAAGTATTAAAAATGAGATCAAACTCAACATAAAGATTGATCAACCCAAGAGTTTTGTCCTTCTTCCAATATACAAGCTAATAATTGTTGAAAATAGTAGCAAGAGAAGGTCCTTCTTGACTTGTGCCTTAGTCAAGAAAAACCACAAATAGTCTTCCTTTAGCATGCACAAGTTCCTAAGAAATAGGACGAGGTCATGGATTTGTTAACTCATGCGCAGAAGTTGGAGGCTCAGTTTTGTTTTTCTCTAAGTGCAAGTTTACTATTGAAAAAGGATGAGTTAGTGAGCTTTAGTTTCTAATCGAGGCAGCACGAGTTAGAAGTTAGAACAATCAGTTTGACTCAGTTAACAAATCAATCACAAGTCCAAGGTCTAAAATTAACTTGCCAAATTTAGCGTGATCAAAAGCTTATAAGGAGGACGAAGGCACCTTTGTCATTCATTCTTGTATGCACAGGTTGTGTGTGTGAGAGCATCTTGCTAGCAGAGCATGTAAGGAGCAGCCTATATGCAGTTTTGAGAGAAGAGAATTTCCTTGTGTTGTGCGCTAGGATTTAGGGAGAAATTCCTAAATAATAGGGGCTCAAGTCTGCTCCAGGAAATAGGGATTTCCAGCGCTAGGAATAGGGGCCAGATTGCGCAAGGAAAAAAGGAGTCTGATCAGAGGTTCTTGCAAAGAGTTTCAGCTAAGTACTAGCAGAGAGAACGCTTGTGTTTTTCTATTGTAACAGTTTGTAAAGAAATATGATTGCTCAGAAATTTTTCTCAATAAAATCTAAAGCAAGTAGAGGGTTTTCCCAGTTGGGTTCCCAAGAAAATTATTGTCTCTTGTGCAATTGTGTCTTTATCTCTGTGTTTAATTTCGTTCTTTCTATTGTTGAGGAATTTTGTATCTTGGTGAAAAGAAATTAGTTTAAGATTGTTCATTCAAGCAGCAAGCATAATTTCAAGGAAATTCAACAATAATTGTCATCATCTTCAACAAGAAGCAGCCTAGACAAGTAAATCCATAGACCTTTGCTTCGAAGTAGGGTAGTGATTTGATCTACCCAAGAATGATAGTTAAACCCATTCAAATTGGGAAACAACCACTTTGAATCCATACGCTGAACAATAGCAAGATGAAGGCTCCTTGAGGAGTGAAAACTTCAGAAATTTGCCTTTCTAGCTCCAAAAGGTACAAAACCGTAGAAATGAAGGTTGTGACCTTAAGGAAAGGCGAACAATACCAAGAATAAACTAAAAGGATGGGGTAGCCAAAGATTAGTGTTTATATCTCCAGATCCCTTAAAGAAACCCTAGAAGAGATGATCCAAGAAAACCTTAGTTTCACACCTACTATGATCCCATTTGATATTGATAAGGGTCAAGAGAGGAACCAATGGAACCAAATCTCACCCAAAATCTGAAATATCCTTCTCACGATTGTTGAAAACATAAATATACAAGTGTGCCCAAGAGAAAAATAGCAATCACAAAGAAAAAACTCCAAAATAGAGTGCCCTTAGGCTTATAACACTTGATACTTCAAATCAAGAACATCGTAAGATAAGATAAAACAAAAGACAGCTTGAGTTGTGTGATTATACACAACTCAAGTGCAAAGTATCTTTAAGAGGGGATTATAGGCCCACAAAACAAGGGCACACTCCCCAAGAGGATTAATAAACCTACAAACAAGTTTGACTAAGTCAAACTCTAAATCTAGAATGCAATAAACGAAATAAAAAACAACCTCAGCCACAATTACAAGTACATAGTGATATATATGAGTTGGGTCATGGCCACATTTACAGTTTACACCAATAATTTCAACACTTTGATACCATGTCGTATATTTACATCTACATTATATGCAGATCTGCAATCAAAAAATTGTCCTATAACTAAAACCGAAAGACTAAAACACCAATCAGAGCTTCAAATTTGCATAAACAAAAGTGATAAATGTAAAACTCGAAAGTGCAAACCCCACATATCAAGAGATGAGAACAACCCTGTAAAAGATTAAATATGATCTAAAAAACAGCTGCAAGAATGTAATGAACAGCAAGCAAAAATCTAGTAACAATGATCATTGTGTTCTCATTAACACATAAGAAAAACTAAAAACAAAGGGCCTACAATGGCTTCTCTCAAGCCTTCACACTCTCATATATATGTGTTCACACACCTCACATGTATGAATTGATAACCCTAACTAGTGCGTCATGCCCATGTAATGTTCCAAACTTAAATAAACAGTGATATGCAAAACAAAATCGATTTATAACTCATAAAATAAAATAATCAGCAAATGCTCAATAAAATCCAAAAGTGAGAACCAGTTGAGCCATTTTATTAATGAAATGGAGCAAGTACAATAGTATGGAGAAATGCACGTGGGCTTGCCACGAGGGCAAGCTTGACAGAACCCAAGTGATAAACAATAATCTTAAAGGTGTAGAATGACTGCTCTTCTAATGCTTGTTGTCTCCAGAAACTGCACTGCTAGTTGGAAATGAAATGCAAGAAACCCTGTCTCTAGTGCTAAGAAAACGCTGAAACTTTAGCCCCAAGCTCCTTGGCCAAAACCCACAAAAACCTAGAAAGGGTTTGGCTTGAATCCCACCTCCAAAATTCGACCTCCAATATGCCCTACGCCCTCCAAACTGCTCAAGAATACGACTTGCAAGGAACTCCAACGAAAACCTCCTCCAAGCTCTGAAAATGAAGCAATCTCCTCTCCAAATGTTTCCCTTATCCTCCCCGGTAAAGTTCAGCCTCAAGGACTGATACTCTACCCTCCAAGTGAGCACCAAGCGCTACCTCTGCGCTGGCCCAAGAGATGCGAAAGTCACCCTGCAAAGAAGCACACTCCTCCAACTCCCAAACTCTCCAAAATGATAGCAAACCTCCTATGCCTCCTCTCAAGAAAATCTCCTAACCAAGCTCCACTGCAAGACACCACAAGCAAACTCAGCCTCCTCTTCACTGCATCCTCCAGTAATACGCACCACCTGGAGATGAATGCAACTGCTAAAATCACAATGAGATCCTCCTCCTGAAGAATGAAGAAAAACCTTCCTAGGGTGGCACTCGAAGTCCCCCAAAGAAAGGGTGAGCTCTTCGCTTGAAGAACTCATGCTAAACAGCAAGTGACTTGGCTAAGCGGCCCGAGCAACCAAAGAGAAATCGATATGCCAAAAAGATGAATGAAATGAGGAGAGTTTCCTTCCTTATATAGATTTCGTGAAGCACTTTTTCCCTCCAATTCTACCTCCATCGTGGGCCCTCACTTAACCATCTCCATGCAAAACTTAACCATCTCCATGCAAAACTTAACCACCTCCATGCAAATTGAACTAGGGAGTGCGTATTTCCTAGTGTCAGTGGCCCCCATGTGTAACTTAACCACAACAAAAATAATTTTCCTAAGTCTAATCTCCTAATAAAATCGAATGGGACCCACTACCTTCAAAATTGGCCCCATAATATAATAATTAATCTTGTTCCAAATTAATTTAGGAAGGGACATGATAGTCCTCCCCTCCCAAATGTTGCTTGTCCCCAAGCAACTTCAATGTTGGATGCTCAAGTATAAGTTCCCCTTCCCAAGTGGCATCCTCATCTAGTAAACTCTTCCAATGCACCAAATACTCTCTGATGACCCTGCTTCTGAGCTTCCTCTCCCTGGTCTCCAAGATGGCCTCTGGCTCTAAAATCAAATGCCCCACATCATCAAGTGAAGATAACTCCACAACTGCTGTAACCTGCTACCCCAACACCCTCTTGAGGCATGACACATGAAAAATGTTATGGATCTTGCTCCCTGGTGGTAGCTCCAACTCGCAATCCACCTCTCCAACCCTCCTGATCACCCTATAATGCCCAAAGAATCTTGATTGCAGCTTCTTGGCCCCCTCCTACTTCAGCGTGGACTGACGGTAAGGCTGCAATCGAAGGTAGACCAAGTCCCCCTCCTCGAAACGCCTCTCTACTTGATGTCGATCAGCATACATCTTCTATTGGTTTTGGGTTGTCTGTAAGTTATCCTCAAAAGCCTAGAGGATATCTTGGCTCTCTAGGATCCAATCCTTAGCCTTTAGGGCCCTACTGTCTCCAAAAACAATGTTAGCAAAAGAAAAAGCATAATAACCATATAAAGCACAGAAATGAGTCATACCAATGGACATGTGATGGGTGGTGTTGTAACAATCCAAGCTCTCTGATGCCATGTCACATAGTTCATGAGATAACCCTCTAACCACTGGTTCACCCTCTTTGTCTGGCCATCGGTCTATGGATGATAGCTGGTGCTCGAGGTGAGCTCGATGCCGACTAGCCTGAAAAGCTCATGCCAAAATCCTCCCATGAATCAGCTATCTCGGTCACTAACTATAGCCTTAGGGAGTCTGTGCAAACGAAAGACCTCCATGAAGAACAACTTTGCCACCTGTGAGGTTGAATATCGTGTCAGTATAGCAAAGAAGTCTGAAAACTTGGTCAATCGGTCGACCACCACGAAAATACAATCCTTCCCTTGCACCAAGGGAATTCCGGTGATGAAATCCATAGAGATACTCTCCCATTTCCCCTCAGGGATGGGAAGAGGCTGCAACAATCCTGTTGGATGGGTCAACTCTCCTTTGTTCCTCTTGAAAGCTTCGCACTCCACATGCCTCAACACATCTCCTTTGAGGCCCTTCCAAGTGAAACGCTCTCTCACTGCCATATATGTCTTCCTAAACCCCTGGTGCCTAGAGAAAGGAGAATCAGGAGCTACTCGAAGGACGCACTCCCTTAACTAATATCCCAAAACCAAAAATATGCGCCCTTTATAGTAACTAACCTCATCCATCACCCTGTAGCCCTCATCTGCATAGTTTCCATCCAAGATCTCGCATGCCTGATGATCCTTGGAGTACTCTACCAATAACTGGGCCTTCCAATCATAACAAATGTTGATGAGTGAAAGCCCTGCTAGTCTCCTAGATAGTGCATCTGCCACCACGTTATGCTTCCCCCGCACATACTCAATATCAAAATCGTATGTCTGCACCTTGCTGACCCACCTCTGATGTCTGTCATTGAGGCCCTGTTGCCCCATGAAATGGCGAAGACTGTTGTGATCCATCTTCACCCGAAATCGGTTCCCCACCAAGCAATGTCTAAACTTGGCCAATGCATGCATTATGGCCAACATCTCCTTGTTGTAAATAGAATACAACATCTCATGTGGTAGGAGCTTCCAGCTCTCGAAAGCAATGGGGTGCCCTCCTTGGGACAAGACTGCTCTAATCTCCACACCTGATGCATCACACTCCAATGTGAAAGGCTGAGTAAAATCTAGAAGTGCCAATACAGGGCAACAACTCATCACTTCCTTGAGGTGATCAAAGCTCTCTCTATCCACGCAAAATCCCCCTTCTTAGTCAGATCAGTAAGGGGTGTTGCCAACTGTGAGAAGCCCTTCACGAACATCCGATAATAGGTACAAATGCCCAAAAATCCTCTCAACGTTGTCACATCTCGGGGCTCTTGTCAATCTCGAATGGCCTGAATATTCTCCTCGTGCACCTTGATCCCATCTGCACCTATGATGTGTCCCAAGAAGTAAAGCATCTCTGTCGGCCCAAACTCGCACTTGGACATCTTGGCATAGAACTGTTGCTCCTCCAATATACGCAAGACTGTCTCTAAGTGATGCAGGTGCTCCTCCCAGGTCCTATTGTAGATCAAGATGTCATCAAAGAATACTAGTACAAACCTCAATTGGCCTCTGAACACATGGTTCATGCACGAATGAAAAGTAGCTGGTGTATTGGTCAACCCAAAAGGCATGACCAGGAACTCGAAATGCCCATAATGACATCTGAAAGTTTTCTTCAGGATGTCCTGCTCCCTCACCCAAATATGATGATACCCCGACCACAAATCAATCTTGAAGAAGTACTTGGCTCCTCTAAGCTCGTTCATCAACTCATCAATGCATGGAATGGGTTACCTGTTCTTCAGCGTCTTCTTGTTGAGGACCCTGTAGTCAATACACATGCGGAGAGCCTCGTCCTTCTTCTTCACCAACACAACCGAAGAAGCAAACGCACTAGAACTCGGTCTAGTGTGACCCAACGCCAATAACTCCCTGACGGCCCTCTCAATCTCGTCCTTATAGGCCTTGGGATGCCTATAAGGTGTAGTAATGATTGCCTGCACACCAAGCACTAGCTCTATAGCTCAAACCCCCTGTCAGGTGGTTGTCCCGGTGGTATATCTCCAAAGACTACAGGATATCTATCTAGTACTATCTAAATGTGGTGGCATGGTCTTCCCCCCAGCCTTTGAAATCCTCAGCTCTACTGCCCATGCTATGTCTCCATGCCTCAAATCGGCCTCCATCCGATGGGCCGAAACTCTGAGGGGGGTACAAATGCATGCCCCGAAGAACCACCAGCTTGCCATCCGATCCAGCAAACTCCATCACAAGCTGCTTCCAATCAGTAGTAACCCAGCCAAGGGAATACAACCATTGGACACCTAGCACCACATTGGTGTCCGATACACCCACCATGAAAAAGTGGTCTATCATCGAATAGTTCCCCATAGTTACTGTCAAAACGGGAACATATCGAGTGCACTGCATAGTCCTGTCTCCTAGTATTAGGACTGAAAACCCCTCAAACTCTACAGTGGTGATGCCCCTCCTCTGGACCATCTGAGCATCAATAAAATTGTGGGTGTCCCCACTGTTTATTAAAACTGAGACACGTTGCCCCTGCATTGTACCTCTGATCCTCATGGTCAAAAATTTGGGAATCCCGCACAAAGAAGCTAGGACTCCCCAGGCTGGTGCGAAAGATGCTCCTCCATGTGGGGGTGGTGGTGGTGGTCCCCTCCTTGTTGGATCCTCATTGCCTCCTCCACCAAACTCCAACTCCACATCATCCTCCTGATCACTGTGTAAGAAGGCCTCGATGTAATGGGCCTTGCCCGATGTGCACCGATGGCCTGGTGCCCAAGGCTCTCGGCATGTAAAACACAACTTCCTTCTCCTAAGGTCTCTCCTGGTCTCGTCATCCAACTGACCCCGACCTTGGGCTGCTCTCTGCGCTGCGGGCACTCTGGTGTCACTTCCCTTCTGAGGGTAGGGAGTGCGTGAAGGAAATGGAGCTCGGGTCTTGGGGATAGTCCCTTGCAAATCTCGAGTGCAAGACACTGCCTCAAGAAGAGTAGATGGTTTGCGTGATTTCACCAATCCCCGCAATGGCTCTGTCAACCCCTCCACAAATGTGTATACTCTCCTCGCATCTGACAAATCAGATACCATGACTAAGATCCTCAAAAACTCCAAGATATAATGCTCTGGATGCCTTGTCTGTCTGAGTTGGGTCAACTCCCTGAAGTGAACCTCTAGATCCCTCCGATCAAAGCGCTCCACTACTCTCCGCGTGAAGTCCTCATAGGAGTTCACACTGGCGTGCCCCAAAGTGGACAAACCATGAAACCACCAATCGTGTGCCTCCCCCTCTAGGTGCAATGTGACCATCTTGATGGCTTCTACCTCTATCATCTGGTTGAGCTGGAAGTATGTGTCCAGCTTCTCTACCCAAGCACGTGTTGTGCACTTGGTAGTGCCATCATAGGTAGGAAAATACATTTTTCCAATAGAATTATGCAATTCATAGTTTTGTGTGCCATAAGTTATAACCCTTCCCCTTTTTCATTTTGTTTGAGTTTGCATAAGTCTCTAAAAGTTAGAGCCTCTCTGAAGTCTGCCCCCATGGACTGCCACTCCCAGAAATGCTCCCCCATCAACGATGGATCCTCTCCACTAGTTTCACCCTGTGCCAAAGGTATAAAAGAGGGTAAAGTAGCTCGAGTTGGCTCACTCGAGGATGGTCGTTGCGCAATAGGTGAAAGGTGATTGAACTGTTGACAGGCCCCTGAAGTCTCTCCAACTATAAACTCTCGGTGAGTGCTTCACTCCCAATTCTGCATCTTAATCTCGTCCAGCATCTCCTTTTGCTCTTTTGCCAAAACATTCAAAGCCTTCAAGAGACTGTCAAAAGCCATCTCTTCCCTACTCTTGGGCTCGCCCATATCTTCTGCTACCACAGTCTTCCCACGATCCTCTGTGTCTGGAGTAATCTCCAATTGCCTTCCCTGCTCTAGTACCTCTGCCTCCTGTAAGTAATATTCTGCCGATACTCCTCAATCATAGAAAAGTTTTCCCATGGTTGAGCTAGAATCTAAGATCTAATACCACTGCAATGTTCCAAACTTAAATAAACAGTGATATGCAAAACCAAAGCGATTTATAACTCAGAAAATTAAAACAATCAGCAAATGCTTAATAAACTTCAGAAGTGAGAACTCGCTAATCCATTTTATTAATGAAATGGAGCAAGTACAATAGTATGGAGAAATGCACCTGGGCTTGCCACAAGGGAAAGCTTGAAAGAACCTAGGTGATAAACAATAATCTCAAAGCTGGAAAATTATTGCTCCTCTAATGCTCTACGTTGTCCCTAGAAACTACACTGTTGGCTGGAAAGGAACTGCAAGAAACCCCGTCTCTAGCGCTCAGAAAATGCTAAAACTTTAGCCCCAAGCTCCTTGGCGAAAACCCACAAAAACCCAGAAAGGGTTTGACCTAAATCAAACCTCCAAAGTCCGGCCTCCAATATGCCCAAATTGCTCAAGAATATGGCTTGCAAGGAACTCCAGCAAAAACCTCTCCAAGCTCCGAAAATGAAGCAATCTCCTCTCCAAATGTTTCCCTTAACCTCCCCAGTAAAGTTCAGCCTCAAAGACTGATACTCTACCCTCCACGTGAGCACCAAGTGTTGCCTCTGTGCTAGACCAGGAAGTGCGAAAGTCACCCTGCAAGGAAGCACACCCCTCTAGCTCCCAAACTCTCCAAAATGACAGAAAACCTCCTATGCCTTCTCTCCGTAAAATCTCCCAACCAAACTCCACTGCAGACACCACAAGCAAACTCGGCCTCTTCATTGCATCCTCCAGTAATACGCACCACCTAGAGATGAATTCAACTGCTGGCAATCACAATGAGATCCTCCTCTTGAAGAATGAAGAAAAACCTTCCCAGGGTAGCACTCGAAGTCCCTCGAAGAAAGGGTGAGCTCCTCGCTTGAATAACTCATGCTGAACAGCAAGTGACTCGGCGAAGCAGCTCGAACAACCAAAGAGAAATCAATATGCCAAAACGATGAATGAAATGCGGAGAGTTGCCTTCCTTATATAGATTTCATGGAGCACTTTTTCCTTCCAATTCTACCTCCATCGTGGGCCCTCACTTAACCATCTCCATGCAAAACTTAACCACCTCCATGCAAATCGAACTAGGGAGTGCGTATTTCCCTAGTGTCGGTAGCCCCCATGTGTAACTTAACTACAACAAAAATAATTTTTCCTAAATCTAACCTCCTAACTAGTCAGACTTGACAAGAGGGAAATGTGTTTATGAAACCTAACTACCAGTGATAGACCTCAAAGAGAGTGCCCCAACCAATGTGGCCTACCTATACATAGAATAGCACTTACAAAATTTTCCGTGAAAGGAATCCATCATAACTGCCTAAGGAATCCATCATAAAGCTTCCATAAATGTGTGAGAGGAATCTGTCATAACCTTACATTGACCAAAAATAAGAATATGCCAAGCGTTCTAAGTGTAAGGAATTTGTCATGGGGGCATAAGGGAATCCCTCCCATGTGGTACATACACCCATCTTCTTATGAGAAAAATTTGGAGCGACCAAAACCTAAGAATTTCCTTCTAAAGTAGTTACATAAATACAATTTGTTTCCTTTTTAGATGCACAGTGATTGAATGTGTATCCGGATCTTAAACTACGCATGTTCAATCCGGATACTTCAGTGTAGAATTTAATTGATGGACTCCGAAAGCATTTTTAACAAATTCTGATCATCATGCTGAGAGTGCTCTACCAATGCACATTACCTTTGTTGAATTGGCTAAAAGAATCTATCGTTAAGTACGCATGCTCTAGAGTTAAATCATATCGAACTATTTCTCTCTCTATTTTTTTCTTAGTAACATTCCATCAGTCTGTATGCTCTGTTAGAGGTCCACAGAAAACCTGTCGTGATGCACACGTCAGCTCTGTCGCGATGTTAAATTCCTAAATTGATCAGGCCTTCGGGCTCCTGGAGTAGAATGCCAGCACAAACGGCCTCCCTTCTAGATTGCAGAGCACGTCTCAAAATGAAGATTGGAAGGCCCAATTAACTCACCGCAACTCCACGACAAACTGTAATTTTAATGTACATCAAATCGAATTTGAGCGAATAATTCGGCCAAACCGAAGGGGTTGACAAATTTTTGAATTTATTTAGAAAATTCCCCTGAATTTGATAATAATTGATGCCAATCTCTCCATGTGATTCATTTTGGGTAGATCTCCCTCTGCAGTAAGGGACACCAATTCCTCCAGAATAACTCCACCCCGAGTGCGTGCAAGATCGCTCCCATCTGCTCATGTTCCATTGTCATCCTCCAATGAGTCCCTCGAGATAAGAAGTTGTTTGTTATAGAGTCTTTTACACTGAAATCACGCAATGTCTCAAATACTGTCCCTGAACTTTCCATGTCCAAAAATATCTTGAAGAACCTTCGAAATAATAGTAAACATATCTGCAAAAGGAAGATCCTCGTATTGCCAACTCTGCAGCTTGAACTATAGTCTACCCATGCATTAATCCCATAGTAAAAAAGGAGAGACCATCCCCAAAGAAAATGCCCAAGATCTCATAAACTCCCCAACTTCCAAGTTTCGCCCTTCTCAAGGGTCGATCAAACCAAGCAGGGAATTCATCTGGACCAATCAGCCAGTACTTGGAGCTGTGGTCACGAACAAGCTCCAAGCGGATAGATAGCATCGAGTCATCAGCAATATGATTATTAAGAACCACTTTATCTGAGTCTAATCAGAAGCCTCCACTGCGCCCTACATACCAAATAACCAAGATTGTACGACTAGGGATAAGATGAGAGAAGACACCCCTATCTAATGGATCTGCGCAGATAAATCCGATAAGACAAATCACCAGTAACCGAAACCAAAGCAGAAGCCTCTGTGAACATGGTAGACACCACCCCTGTGACTTGGGCTCTGAATCGTGGGAGGACTCGCAGTACGGAAGAGAGGGGGAAGACTCCGTGAGATTGTCAAAACTTGGGGAGGTGCTGCACGAGCCTGGGGAAGAGGGCTTGCAGGCGTTCCTAGGATAGAATGGGGAGGGCAATTTATTATCCCACGTGACGGGTACACACCTCTCTCTGTAGCCATGCTGCCAAAGGCAAACAGGATGGAGGCGGAGAGATGTAAGTTCAATGCATTTGTGACTTCCAAGTAATGGACATTGGCGGGAATTGAAGTTGTAAACACTAGTAAGACACCGACGACTGTGCTTCGAGATTAATGTAACCAATCTAGGGCTAAATACGCAAGTTCAAAATCTGCGCCAGCGGGACTGGGACCCTGACCGTGAAACAAACATTGAGCATTCGATTACATATGCATTTTACAATCACATACTGTAATACATTCGGATGGAAGATTTAATCACCTTTTATTCTCGCAAGCAGGCAATTTGGCATGTGATGCTACGCGTCTAGAAAGAGGATGGCAATTAGCATTCAAAATGGAAATGCGAGGCAATTGAAGGCGAGGACCACGTAGAGACTGTAGAGAATGGGAAATGATGCTGCTGTTGTTGGAGTAGCAACAGAAGGAAGCAGCAGCCATCGTCATCGTCATCGCCATCCCTTCAACACGATTTCTCTCAGCTAAGGTAGTTTGCACGACTCACTTGACATAATACTTGTACACATGCCCTGCCCTGCATTGCATTATCCAGCCACATCCCAAGCAAGCCAAGCCATCCACGCATCACATACCGTTTTGGTCGTGGAAAACTCTGGGCATTATGATTTTCTACACCGCTCTTCACCTTTTTACAATTTTAAGGGTGGATGAATTTACTTCAGTTAGGGGTTGTCCATTTTTGTCTTCTCAATCAGCTGTGCACGGGTAATTGTTAATCAATCTGTAAGTTATAAAATTTATGAACGATACTTTTTACCTATTTTAAACCATCCTTTTAAAAAATATATTTTTTATAAAAAATAATTATTAATTAATTAATCATTTTTAACTATTAATATTAGCAGTGGTTTATAACGCGACTTTTTTGAAAGCCTTTCCGGCGGATTTTTCCGGTCAAAATCCGGCAGCAATTCATTGGAATCCCATGTTTGATAGCTAGTTTCTGCACAATCAATGGCTCCCAGGGTTTTTTCAGGGCGCTGAATCCAAATATGCAGTTAAAAAACCATTTTAACTGCTAAAAATCAAGATTTAACCTCATTTCTTCCGCCGGATTCCGTCATCGGAATCTCCAAAAAGTCGCATTATAGACAACTCCTTAATATTATACAACTTATATTAAATTATTTTATCATTATCATTGTGAATTGTTACATATATGACATGACTTTGCAGGGTGAATCTTGCATGTTAAATTTCTTCATCATTATTAACTACTCTAAATACAAGTTTTTAATTAAATTGGTTAGTGGATTGTTTATATATTATTCTATCTTAAAAATAATATTTAATAATTAATCTAAATTTTAATATTATAAATTATTTATATAATTTAAATTTAATTTTAAAGATTTTAAAATATATATATTATCAATATAATAATAATAAACATTAATTTAAATATATAATAATTAATAAATATAAAAAATAATAGAGTTTTTATTCTACAAATATTAAAATTAAAATAAATAAATTTACCATCATTATCTCACGCACATGGATGAAGAAAATCAAATCCTACCCGATTTTTAACTTTTTTAAAGTCAAATTACAAGTCTTAATCATTGAGTTATTTAAATAGGTTGGGAATGTCAATGAAGCCAATTTATAAAAAGTTCAATTGAATAACAATTACAACCATTTCATTAAGTCTTGCATATTGATTTATTATTGTGCATGTACATTTAGTCAAATTTATAACTGAGTGGCAGTTGTTAGTATTATAAGTATAGGGTATAGGTATTTCCTTTATTTATTTTATGTCATTGGGTGTTAAAGGTGCAATGTTTTTGTGATTATTTGAAAGTGTAAGTAAGGGTTATGAGGTTCACTTAATCAAGTGGAGTTCGCCAATAATGTGGAGTATAGTAGTATTGTTAGCAAGTTGATCCAAAACATAAGATATATATACAATGGAGTACAATCGAGTATGGTAGTAATGTTAGTAAGTTGATTCAAAATATCATATAAATATAAATTTGTAGGAATTAATAATGTTAGTAAGTTGATTCAAAATATCATATACATATAAATTTGTAGGAATTAATGTGTGTAAATGAGTCTAGCAATAATGTTATTATGTTGATCCAAACATAAGACACATAAATTTGTAGAAATTAATGTGTATAAATGAGAAGTGACCAATAATAATTTGTAGAAGCAATGAATATTATAAGAAAATAAAGATTGGAACAAAGAAATAGTTTTATTTATTTGTGGTTGAATTCATGGTGTTAACAATCTCCATGAGTGAAGGGATGTATGTTATGTTCAAATTCAAAAGTTGTTCACCATAAAATAGAATAGAGCCCTTATTTATATACAATAAAAATTAATAGTCGAGAAAATAAATAATTGGTAATCGATAATGAATTTAGTCAATAGAATGACGGTTGGTAAAGTAAAGATCATCAATGAGAGGATTGTTGACAAGGGAGGCATTATATGTGCTTGGGGATTTCCACAATTATTCATGTTGATAGTATTTTCGAAAGAGAACTATGTAAGTCTATCTAGTAAGTCTCTCCTTACTCTACTACGCAATTTTCTTCTAGATACTATCAAAAGGGAATCATTGTTAAGCAAACCCACCTACAAGGGGACTACCAATAAGAGGACGATTGAAAAGAGAATCATCAACAACAAATCAAGGACAAAAGGTTTATTGATATGATAGATGTTAACACAAAAAACTTCTAGAGGGTTTGTCAATGTAGGCAAAGGTGAAATTTATGAAGTTGTTATTGACGAAGCCTATGAAATTTGTTTTATGATTAGTAAGATGTAATGTCTTGAAGACATTTTTTGCAGAAAATTAAGTCGTTAATCTAAATAACGATTTGCACACATTTAACCATAAATTTAACGTCAAAACTGGAATATATGATCTGCAACTGAAGAATAAACTAGACCAAATATGCAGAGGAACTCAGCCTTATTTTATTAATTGTAGATGGTACATGCAAAAACTAGAAACGGCAGAGAGAATGGCCTCCCACAAATATCTACTACAAGTTGAAACTGGGCCTCCAAAATACTAAATTGTTGAAAACAATAAGCAGCAACCTGTGAATTCTAGATGGAGAGAGATGGGTTTTTTCCCACTCTCAAATAATCACCCAAGGGTTTTCATCTTGTGGCTACAATTGAAGCTGAGAACTCTCGATTCTCCAAACCTCTTGTTGAGCGATGGAAAAGGTATGCATTTGCCATTTATTTCTTTATCTTTTCCTTTGAATCATAACTCCTTTACATTCTAAAATGGTAATATGTTAAAGAATTATGGTAGAATTAAGGAGATTTGTGATTGATACAAAATAATTGATTATTGTCTTTTTCTATACGGAAAATGAAGGAAATGGAAAACCACTATTCGAGAGGAAAAGACAAAGCAGAAGCAACTGTTGTCCCTTCCCCAGGAAGCCATATCCAGACAAGGAGATCAAGATCGGAGCGCATAATCCAGGAGAAGAAAGGGAAAGCACAGCATCAGCGCAAGAAGACAAAACAATAAACTGGAAATCAAAGATAGAGTGAATCCCTCAGGATCCTTTGATCCTGAGGGATCACTGCTTCATAACTTATATGTACTCTTGAAATATCCGCCTGGCCATTATAAAAAAGGGACAGTGCTTGTAGCCTAGGGAGACATGTATTATCATTTTGCAAAACTTACTGTTGTGTTGTTACTTTGATCATTGACTCTTGTTGGTTAAAACATAGTATGATTGCTTGTAAACTTTTTATACATGATTAATACATAAATCAGTTGTCGTTCCATTCCTTCCTACTGAATTAGCCCTGCGGTGCTTCACTGGTGGCTAAGGGCCCGGCCCTGGTGGATCCACTTGCTATCTTTACCATTATTTTACAGTTCCAGTCGTGTGATGGTTTGATCTACTTTTCATTGCTTTGAATCGCATTGCTTTCTAATTTCCTATTTCTTTACATTTTCCTGAAATTGTTTCGTGCATGAAATCGTAATTGGATCGTGTTGCTTTTTCCTTCTACCATAACAAGATTACTATTCATTACAACTTAAATTGTTAAGCTATTCATTCTGGTTATAAAGCTTCGTTGTTCACTTCGGACTCTGCAGTTCATTACAGATTGTTGTTCATTTGGCTTTGTTGTTCATTCCCACTAAGATAACGTTGTTGTTCATTTCCATTTAGCGTTGTTGTTCATTTCTATTAAGCTAGCATTGTTGTTCATTCATACTAGATAGGTGTTACTTCTTTCCTACAAGTATTTGGTTTTGCTTTTAAGTATTTTGCAAAGATAATTTTTACTACATTTATGTTAGCAGCATTACTAATCTATCATTTCCAGTTAATTGCTTTAGTGTGGAGTATAAGATCAACAACTGTAAAGGACATTGGCTATCACTGCCTAAGTTCTCAGATTGTGGATCTTGTTTATATTTGATTTCATTTATATCAGCTGACAGAGGAAAGAGTTATCACTACTGCATCCTTGACTGATAAATTGTTGTAGTTTTCTGAGTGAATGATTTAAGTTCCAGAGCATTAAGTTTCTTTTGAAAGCAATTAGATTTTATTTCAAGCATCTGTTTACTCTTGTATTTAGCAATGTACTGCAAATTAGAAAACATTACTCTTGAAATAAATTGCCCTCCTAAGGTTGAGTACACTCTTGAAATAAAAAATCGTATTTGGATTGATAATTAATGTAGGATAAATAGGAGTTCAAAAGACACCTTTTATACCTCAACATTTTGGCGTTGTTGTCGGGGAGATTGTGGACATTTGTTTTTTTAGAAGAGTAGTGTGCATTTGATAAGTGCCTGCTAGGAGAGAATTGGGTATTAAAAACAGAAGGTAAGAACCTGCGTATGGAACACGTAACAGCCTTGCTCCCCGCCCACTTTCCCAAAGATTTGTTGATTACTTTGGGTAGAAATAAGTATTTAAGTTGTGTGCATGACTAAGCAGAAAAAGCCTGAAAAGAATCCAAAACCACTACCCAAACCTGATAAAGCTAAGGGACCGGTGACCCTTGGTCGATCGACCTTTATACATGATATCATCAAGGAAGCAGAATCTCAGCCATCAGTAGGTCCTAGAAAAGTTTCTTCTAGACAACCTACTAGCTCCCTTTGGGCCACAGAATCACCATTTGTAGCCTTTGCTAAGGTACATAGCCAAACAGAAGAAACTAAGCAAGATTTTCAAGAAATTGAGAAATCTCGCCCAGTTTCTTTACAAGAAGGGAACTCTAGTAATCTCTGTGAAGGAGGAGGAGAAACAGGGGAAATAGAAGAACCAATATCCCCTCTTGGAGTAGTTCAGACACTAAGCAGCCCAGATAAGGGAAGTGCTGTCAAAATCATCCAAAGCAAACCTGAAGAACCAAAATCCCCCCCAGATAATAGTTTAGCAAGGAACATTCATCATCCCAGACCAAGGAAGTGTTGTTAAGGCCATTCCTACTCCTTCTAGTCAGCCTAGGAATAACTCCCTAGAAATCCCAAAAGGATATTGGCACATATTTGATCAAATGGCCCAGAACCAGCAAACACCTCAAGCCTTCACACTACAATATCCCATTGTAGATACTACAGTTAATGCACCTACGAAGGCCATTCCTCTCCGGCATATTCCTACATTCCATGGCCTAACATTGGAAGATCCAGATGCATTTCTGTTTGAATTCGATGTATTATGTCGGGGGTATGACTATACCACCGATCCCCAAAAGCTAAAATTATTTCCCTCCACATTCAAAGGAGCAGCTTTACAATGGTTTATGGGGTTAGGTGGAGGTGTTATAAATGACTAGGATCAGATGAGAGGTGCTTTTCTAAAGAAATATCAGGATTATTGTAGGTCTAGAGAATTAAAAGATGAAATATTTCAAATAACAACCAGACCTAATGAAACATTGGAGGAATATGTAGAACGCTTTCAATACAATCTTCAAAGATCTCCTTATGCATCTTTACCCTTACCTGACAATGTGTTAAAAATACATTAATTAAAGGGATGAAGGAACAATGGGTTGAAACATTAAACATTATGGAAAAAGGTGACATATATCAGGAAAGTTTTGCTGACATTATTGATTTATGTATCAGGAGTTTGAGAGGCAATACAAGGCTAAAACCGGCAGAACGTGACATAATCACAAGGGACAACAAGATCTCCGATGGAGGTGTAATCCGCGCAGAAATTGGGAATCTACTGGAAGACTTCAAAACCAATATTCTAGGGACTCTGACAAAGCAGCTCGACATTATGCAGGCTAAACAAAAGCAAGCAGAAGCAGAGCAAAATTTGGCAATATTCTGCCCTAGATGCAGAAAGAAACATAGCCATAAAGAGTGCCCACTAGATGCGGTCCAAGTCTGCGCCATTTGCACAAAAGACCACTCCACAGAAAATTGCCCCTCACGCCCAGGCCTAAAAGCAGTCTACAAGGAGATGAAAGAAGAATCAGAACCAGTGTACCTACTCAATCAGTGCCATCAATGGAAACCACGACAAACAGGTATACCAAGTGATCCATCCTCTTCTTTTCAGTCTCCTCAGTATAATTCTCAGCAATATAATGGAATGTGACAAAATCAGCCACCTTTCCCTAGCTGGTCACAACAGGCATTTCTTACATCACCATGGCCAAATCAAGCAAATCAAACCAATTGGCCAAACTTCCCTTACTGTCCACCATTTTGGCAAAATAATATATATCCGACACAATGGTCACCCTCCACCTCGCAAAGTCAAACCTGGTAGTCGAAATGGAAAAGACCTATGAATCAGCCAGCCGAAACGATTCCTCTCCCTCAACCTACACTGCCAGCACCATATCCATTGGAACAAAATCCTGAGACCAACTTAAGACTGCAACTCCTAGCCCAACCCAACTCGAACCCTAATAATAGACCCGTTCAATCTGTTCAAATAATCGAAGCACCAGAACTAGAAACCGAGTTAAGGGAGTGCAACGACCTTCAATTAAGATCTTGGCACATAATAGAAATTGAGGGAGATAAAAATGCTCAATTTGAAATATGTTACCTTTAGAACAACCACTACAAGAAGAGGGTGTGGTTAGACAACAAACTCACAACCAAGCAACCACTTCTTCTCTTCCATTCCCATAACGATTAATCATACCGCACCCAATAGAACATCCTAACTTTGATCTTCTAGGAGAACTAAGAAATTTGTGTATAAAGATCCCACTCCTCCAGGCTATCCAAGATATCCCGATCTACGCAAAAACCATCAAAGGGTTATGTATAAAAAAAGCCAAAGAGGAGAATAACAACTAACCCAACCGTCCAAGTAGTCGGCACCCTATTTAACTTACTATCAAGAAAAGAGGCACCCCTAAAATATGAGGACCCAGGGAATCCTATAGTTACGGTGCAAATCAATGGGCACTCCTTTCCAAATGCCTTAGTTGATTTAGGAGCTGCAATTAATATTTTAACAACCACCACTTGTCAAAAGCTTGGTACTACATCAGTAGATCAAACCACAACCTTATTGGAGTTGGCTGACCGATCAGTAGTCAGACCGGAAGGCACACTACATGATGTAATGGTCTCTGTAGACTCCGGGGAATACCCTGCAGACTTTCTGATAATTAATCCCAAAACCAGCTAGATGGACACCCTTTAATCTTAGGTAGACCTTGGCTAGCAACTGTTGATGCTTACATTGGCTGTCGACAAGGCAGTATGACTATAACTAGAGGGAGTAATGTCAATAATTCAGCTTTATACCCTCCACCAGCCAAGCCTAACAATAATGAAAACTAGCAAACAACCTGTATCATATCTCACAGAAAACATTAGATCGCCTTTAACCATAGAAGATGCCCTCGAATTTAAAGACCAAATAGAGGACGACGTCACTAACAATTTCATTAACCAAACAGAAACCAAATCCCATGTACAATGTCACATGATAGAGGCAACATTTGATAATGAACTAGAAGAAGATCCCCTCAAAGACACTCATGATCAATCAATACCTACTACCTCTGTTTCAAACAGAAAAAATATAGAGATTGAGCCGGGAAAAACCTTGAACATTAACAAAAACCTGACTCCTGAACAAGAAGAAAAGCTAGTCGAACTACTGAGAAAATATAAGGAAGCTTTTGCATGGGATTACCTGGACATGAAAGGAATTGATCCCCAGCTGTGTACACACCACATTTATACATAAAATGATGCTAGACCTGTTTGCCAACCCCAACGGAGACTAAACCCTCATCTTAAGGATATTGTGAAAGCTAAATTACAAATACTTTTAGATGTAAACTTTATTTACCCAATATCTGGTAGCAAATGGGTCTCTCCACTAGTAATGTTGCCAAGGAAGAATGCAAAGTGGAGGATATGTGTAGATTACAGAGAATTGAACAAAGCAACCTAGAAAGACCACTTTCCCCTTCCATTCATTGACCAAGTATTAGACACATTAACAGGAAAGAAATTCTTTTCTTTCCTAGATGGCTTCAGTGGATATAATCAGATTCAGGTTGCCCCTGAAGATCAGGATAAAACTACTTTTACCTGTTGTTGGGGAACATTTTCTTACAGAGTCCTACCCTTTGGCCTATGCAATGCCCCTGCCACATTTCAGAGGGCCATCCTCAGCATCTTTTCAGATTTAATAAATGAAGGGCTCGAAGTAATATATGGATGATTTCACACTGTATGGAGATGATTTTGAGCCAGCAGTAGACACATTGGAAAAGGTGTTGCAAAGATGTATTGCCACCAAGCTCTGCTTGAGCCATGAAAAGTGTCATATGATGATGACCAAGGGACTCATCCTAGGTCATTATATCTCAGCAGCTGGTATACAAGTAGATCAGGCTAAAATTCAGATAATTTTGTTAATACCTACTCCTACCACACAAATAGAGGTATGCAGTTTTCTGGGTTTTTCTGGTTATTATAGGAGATTCATATAGCATTTTTCTCAAATAGCTGCACCTCTATACGCACTAATTGGGAATGTTGATTTTATTTGGACAGATAAGTGTGACCGTGCTTTCGAGGATCTGAAAAAGCTTGTATCAACAGCCCCCGTCCTAAAGGGCCCGAATTGGGATTTACCATTCCAAATTTCATCAGATGCTTTAGACACAGCTATTGGAGTAGTCCTTGGGCAAGAAGAAGATAAAAAGCCATATGCAATTTATTATATTAGCAAGAATCTATCTCATGCTGAACTAAACTATACTGTAACTGAAAAAGAGTTTTTAGCTGTAATACATGCTGTAAATAAGTTTAGACATTATATAACTAGGTATCCTGTAGTTTTATATACAGATCACTTTGCGATAAAATACTTAGCAAATAAACCTGTTACAAATGGTAGAGTAACAAGATAGTTGATTTTATTGCAGGAATTTGACATCAAAATAAAGGATCAACTTGGAAAAGAGAATCTTATAGCTGATTTTCTCTCACGAATTCCAAAGCCAACAAACACAGCAGCAGTCGAAGATCAATTCCCAGATGAACATTTGTTTGTTGTTACTGTCAGAACACCATGGTACGCTGATGTTGCAAATTATTTAGCAGTGGGTAAATTACCCACACATCTAACGCCCAATGAATGAAAACAGATAGTGCAGCGCAATACCCGATCCCTTCAAGGCACAAATATAAATCTATGCAAGGATACAAAAACTAGAGGATACTGAAATCAACAAACCAAAGAAAAAACGTTAACTCTAGAGAAATTGCTTTGTATCGCTAAGAAAAAAGAGGAAATGAAACTAATTTGATTGATTACTTTTATCATGTTAGTTCTTCCCTAATCTTCATAATTCTCTTTGATCATTATTATTGAATAAGAATAAGGGCATATTTTCCTCTATTGAGATGTTCATACTTCTTCCACCATCCCTACTCTTAAGGAGTGTTGAGCCATCCTTTGTATATAAATAGGAAAGTGCTATATAAAAGAAAAGAAAAAAAAAAGAAGAAAAAATATATATGATTACTAACAATTTTATGATTTGTCAGATGAATTATAGGGGGTTTCATCAAGAGCCAACCTACCATGATCATAAGGAAGCAGTGAAGTGGCATTCCCACTATGGACACCACACCAGGGTTATGATCCAAGAGGCACATTAGAAAAATAAAAAAGCCCTTGGAATAGGAGGTCCCATCACGAGCCGACCTGCCCACCTTTCACTCCTTCCTGGTGAATGGCATTGTGATTCATTTGGTTATCAAGCTAGCACAATGACCTCCATTCTGACATCACAAAGCACTTTCCTAGGCATACATAAAGGATTATGGTTCCAAGGGTGAAAAAGCAACTTTGTCAATGTCATGAACACCTGTGGGCAACAGAGCTCCGCTGATGGTATTGAAGTCATATTTCTCACACATCAATAGTCATTATAAACCCTTTTCTTATATCTTTATCTTGATTTCAAATGAGATTATGCTTTAAAATCCTTTCGAACCTCTTACACATGAAATATTGTTTGAAAATCAATCATAATGGTTAAAGTGGATAATGACCACATAAGCATTTTTACTTACGACAGTTGTCCTCTTCCCTATTTTTCGCATCATTTCATAGCATTTCCATATCTATTCGCGATTTTCATCATAAGCCTCGATTTCAGTAATTCGCTACTTTTTGCAATCATGTCATGGATATATACGTCGTTCCTTTTTTACTGTACAATTGTCGTCTAGTACGTCGCTCCTCCATTTTCTGGTCGAGATGACCTATCATATTTTAGGGGGGTGCGGGTGACCTTCAAAATACACTGGTAGACGTGTCAATTCCTTATTTGGAGGTACTACGACTCCATCAGATCTTGGAAATAGCAAGTTTAACGGTATTGATATTTTCCAATATGCACAGTCGTGTTGTTCCATTGTCATTTTTTTGTTTTGAAAAAATTAACAATGTGCTTAGCTTAGACGTAATGGGAGCCAAAGCAATACGCAGCAAACCACAAGTGCTAATAATTTCTGACGTTGCACAAGAAATTCTAGAGAGAGCAATATGGATTGCCTACCTGACCCAACTACAGTAGTCCCATCAAACGATGGCCATCAAATTTCTGCAAATTTTTTAGGAAGATCGTTCCATGGTGAGGGGAAGGCAAATAACAGTAACAAATGCGGTAATTGATGAAGTATCTGGACTACCAGCTGTTGGATCAATATGGACCCAGAAAAAAGTGAGACTTCAAGAGGCCATAACTATCTTTCGGGACGAAGGACAGAACCTTACCGTCAAAGGAAAAGGAGTCCTGCCTGCAACCCTGGGAGAACCATGGGTAGAATTAGCCAGAATAGTGCAAAGCTACATCACATGCAATGGGAGAAAGGATGTGGTAAGACCACACCATCTCAAATTATTAGCAGTGTTAAGACAGAAATGTGTTGTAAATTTGTCTGCATATTTAATTTCTTTATTGCATGACGCCGCTTAGAGCATAAGGAAATCACGTCATACAGAAATGGTAGTAAGTCATCATGGTTTAATTCGATTAATAGTCAGTTATAGTCTTGCTCAGTAGCATACTAGTTGGGAAGAATTGGTATTTTCAATAGACGGGGGATTGGCCTTACCAGCCTCGAAAAGAAAAAGAACCACCAACACATCAACTAGACCGCAAAAATGCAGAGAACCCTCCAAATTGAGGAGAAGCAGGGGAATGTTGGGAAATCTCCAAGATAACAGTAGCCAACCCTTAGAAATAGAGGGCTTTGAGGATGAGCAACCCCCACAACTCGAAGGAGGGGAAAACATGGAAGAAGAATTAGAAGAAGAATTGGAAGAGGAATTGGAGGAAGAAATTGAACGCTTTGGTGCAAGTCCACTACAAATTCCATTGCAAGAAGGCGAATTAACCCAAATTTTGGCCAATATGGGTGAGTATATTCAACCCCAGAGCCCGCTCAACCTCAATATTGACGCAAGGCAATCACAAGAACGCTCTGCTTACAGTAAGAGTGCATCCGAGGAGATGAATGACGAGGAAGAAGAAGAAGCACAATCACAGGAACACTCTGCTTACAGTAAGAGTGCATCCGAGGAGATGAATGACGAGGAAGAAGAAGAAGCATAATCACAGGAACACTCTGCTCACAGTAAGAGTGCATCTGAGGAGATGAATGACGAGGAAGAAGAAGAAGCATAGTCACAGGAACACTCTGCTCACAGTAAGATTGCATCCGAGGAAATGAATGACGAGGAAGAAGAAGAAGCAGAAGCCGCTCAGGAAGTGGCAGATCAAACTAGGGTTACCTCGCTTGAGGAACCTAATCAGGATGACGAGAACACTAAAGAAGTGTTCCAAACAGAAAATATGGGAAGAAGCCAAGGTGAGGGCATAGTCCCTGAAGAACAAAACCCAACTGAGCAGCCAAGTCCAGTAAAGGAAACAACTGTTCCTCCTAAGAAAAAGAAGAAGAAGATGAATGAAATCAAGAGGCTGTGAAAGCAACATCAAAGGCTACTAAATGTAATAAAACAACTCAAACAGCAGATAAGGGCCCTAAAAATGGGGAAAATCTCAAAAAGAACCCCAAGAACAAGAGATGCAGCCACCTGAATGAAACCCCATAAAATAAAGGCCACGAAGACTCAAGCTAAGCCTAGATCCATTCAGGACAGTAAGGAACAACATGTGGCTGTTACAGACGCAGCGGCCCAAAAAGAAGATACACCTGTCTGTAATAAGGACGTCCAGACAAAGGTACTGTCCTTTAGCGTCATGACCGACAATACAATTTATGATAAAGGGACACAAACTATAGGAACCAGATGTTGCAATAAGAAGATCCATGTAAATCTTCAACCCAAAAGTGTTTTGACGGACAATGACCCTAGGGTAGTAAAACTCCAAGAGGATCTGGCGCAAACTCAACAAATTATAGAAAAGATCACAGAAGAGACTGTTCCTCAAGAAAAATATCAAAAGTTACAGTAGCAAGTAAAGAACATCAATGCATTAGAGAGCGAGGCCTTCGATAAATGTCGGAAGGCAGAGGAAAAAGTCAAAAAGGTAACAAATAGACTAAAAACAATAAGAATTCAAATGGATCTTCTCTGTTCTCTATATATAGATGTCCTAGCATCTAGGGCCCCTACCAAAAATTATGCTTCGTTTTTATTAGAAAGATATTTACAATTAAAAATTAAAGCTGTTAAGGCACGGAAACCTATAGAATTGAAAACTGTCGATGATTTTATAAATTGTTGTAAACATTATGGTGTCAAAGTTCAGCGTTTACTTTGTGAATTTTATTTGCATAATTTTATCTTGGAGGAGGAAATGGAGAAGAATCCCAATCCTTTTGTCGGAGATATCCAGTTTCAAGCATTCAGTTCATTTGCTGCGAACTAGTTAAAGTGGCTCAAGGCCCATAACACCTTTCAGAGACAAGAAAACGGGTTAGACCTTTGGGTTAGGGGTGAACCGAAAAACCCATTACAACTGTGGATTAAGCATAAAATCCTAATGAAAAAGGAGGGTGTGATCCAGACATTGGGACCCATCCACAAAGACATTGTCCAGCAAGGGGTAGAATATTTCCTATCTATCAAAGACCATGCTGTAGCAGCAACTAAACTTCGATGGAAGGATTCCAATCGAAATGTTCTAGATAGAGAGCCATTCCATTACAAAAATTTTAAGTTAGCTGTCGATCGCCTAGTTACCTAGGGTAACCTCATCTTAAGGGAAGGATCGTATTGGCTAGGTTGTAGATTTTGAAGCCCTATTATCTAGTATCCTGCAGCAGAATATAAGGCCATCTATGAATTATCTTAAGGGTATACAGGGCGCATTTTTGAAGTTTTAGCTACACATCATGGTTTCAGACCACTTCATGAAAATCCCTCTCCAGCCTATTCCCTAACTGCCTTGCATGTAAATTACATGGTTTTCATGAGGGCATGAAAAAGGGTAAGCAAGGGGGTGTGTTGAGCGATGGAAAAGGTATGCATTTGCCATTTATTTATTTATAATTTCCTTTGAATCATAACTCCTTTACATTCTAAAATGGTAATATTTAAATAATTATGGTAGAATTAAGGAGATTTGTGATTGATACAAAATAACTGATTATTGTCTTTTTCTATAAGGAAAATGAAGGAAATGGAAAACCACTTTTTGGGAGGAAAAGACAAAGCAGAAGCAACTATTGTCCCTTCCCCAGGAAGTCGTATCCAGACAAGGAGATCAAGATCGGAGCGCATAATCTAGGAGAAGAAAGGGAAAGTGCGGCATCAGCGCAAGAAGACAAAATGATAAATTGGAAATCAAAGATAGAACGAATCCCTCAGGATCCTTTGATCTTGAGGGATCGCCGCTTCAGAACTTATCTGTACTCTTGAAATATCTGCCTGGCCATTATAAAAAGGGATAGCGCTTATAGCCTAGGGGGCATGTATTATCATTTTGCAGAACTTACTGTTATGCTTTTACTTTGATCATCAACTCTTGTTGGTTAAAACAAAGTACGATTGCTCGTAAACTTTTTATACATGATTAATACATAAATCAGTTGCCATTCCATTCCTTCCTACTGAATTGGCTTGGCGGTGCTTCACTAGCGGCTAAGGGCCCGGCCCTAGTGGATCCACTTGCTACTTGTACCATTATTTTACAGTTCTAGTCGTGTGATGGTTTGATTTACTTTTCATTGCTTTGAATCACATGCTTTCTAATTTCCAGTTTCTTTACATTTTCCTGAAATCGTTTCATGCATGAAATCGTAATTGGATCGTGTTGCTATTTTCTTCTACCATAACAAGATTACTATTCATTACAACTTAAATTGTTATGCTATTCATTCTGGTTATAAAGCTTCGCTGTTTACTTCGGACTCTGCAGTTCATTACAGATTGTTGTTCATTTGGCTTTGTTGTTCATTCCCACTAAGATAACATTGTTGTTCATTTCCATTTAGCATTGTTGTTCATTTCTATTAAGTTAGCATTGTTGTTCATTCATACTAGATAGGTGTTATTTCTTTCCTGCAAGTATTTGGTTTTGCTTTTAAGTATTTTGCAAAGAGCATTTTTACTACATTTATGTTAGCAGCATTAGTGATCTATCATTTCCAATTAATTTCTTTAGTGTGGAGTGTAAGATCAACAATTGTAAAGGACATTGGTTATCGCTGCCTAAGTTCTCAGATTATGGATCTTGTTTATATCTGATTTCATTTATATCAGTTGACAAAGGAAAGAGTTATCACTACTGTATCCTTGACTGATAAATTGTAGTTTTCTAAGTGAATGATTTAAGTTCCAGAGCATTAAGTTTCTTTTGATTGCAATTAGATTTTATTTCAAGCATCTATTTACTCTTGTATTTAACACTGTACTGCAAATTAGAAAACATTACCCTTGAAATAAATTGCCCGCCTCAGACTGAGTACACTCTTGAAATAAAAAATTGTACCTGGATTGATAATTAATGTAGGATAAATAGGAGTTCAAAAGACACCTTTTATGCCTCAACACCTCTCCAACAAGAAAATATCACAACTCAAGGACGTCCCAATTGATCTCCTCCTCCTCCTTTTACGAACTCCATAGATAGATCTCCAAGTCTCCATAAGCATCTTATTTTGATTATTTTAATATTATTCTATAAACTCCTTTTTGGCTCCATCTAAGTGGCTTTTAATTTTATTTTATTTCACTAAGTCACTTTTGGCCATTTTCCCTTCAATTAATTATTTTCCCCTCTTTTAATTTAATTAAGTGACTAATTAAAGTCACTTTTAATCTGGGAAATGGATGACCACCCACCATACTCTCTCCGACCACTGGAAGTCACTTCTAAGCACCACATCTTGTAGATCTTCATGTTCTGGTTCCAACGAGCTATTACGCTAAGGTATTCCATCAAATATTCATCCCATAATTCCACCTCCAACGTAATTAATTAAGTCAGGCCCATTAAGAACTCCATTTTTTGAAAGTTGTCGGAATGCATTGGAATGAAAGGAAAACTATGCGGATGATGGTAGATGTTAAGCGAATGCCATCAGATCCAATAAAAATCCCTCAAAACTTCTCTCTTACCCATGATGACATAATCCTAAACTTGTGGCTTGGCCATTACATACCTTGGAAACCTGTCTTGGCTATATTATAGAGGAAAATAAGAATGGGGACATGACAAATCCTCCCGCACCAACATTGCTTTCCCTCAAGCAATCTACACCTATCCATTGTAGACGCATCTACAAACTAATACCAACACATGAGACTTTGACACTTTTATTGACTAAAACTGACTGAAAAGCCGACTCAGCAAACTTCAAATTAAACTGTAATGAAACTAGAATGAAATGCTGCCTTTTGGCGCTTATTTATTTACAAAATCTACCCTACTTTGCTGCAAAAATAATAGATCAGGTAATATTGAAATGCCAAATCAACCATTCAAGTAAACCTGAGAATGATGCCGCTTGAGAATGTTTCCACCAGGACACAGATGTAATTGGTGGCAGCCCTACATGCACGTGATGAATTTGGCTATGTATAAGACAGCTTGATCTATCAGTCAAACTGAAAAATATTTCCATGTATGTTGCAATAGGATCGCAGTAGCCAAACTCTGTTTGCTGCCCCAACTCTACAACACATACCTCCAGTTGCACACTGTCAATGCAAACATCTGTAGGCAACTCTATTATTTCTTGTTTTGAAGGAGGGAGAGTTTCCAAGAACTTTTTGGGGTCTCGTAAACCGTATGACTGGATCTGCTCATTTAAATACTGAATCTCCTTCTCGACTCTTTCAACCACTAACTCACAGACACCAGTTTTAGCTTTAAGAGGAAACTTTGGATATTTCAAACCTTGAAGCAAAGCACTGAAAATCTTCATTAATTTCAAAATCTGCTAACCAATTTCTAACATGTTTTACAACTTCACAAAGTGCAAGGTTGGCCACATACCCTACCATTGCATAAATGGATCAGCGAGCACTGGAATGTCTGGATCGAGTTGGAGTCGCCAGGTGAATGTTTCAGCCTTCATAGGTGTCTGACTGTTGTCCACCATCAGAATCAGATCTGCAACTTGATTTCATGTACTGGGACAAGACAATCAACAAGTCGAATGTCACATCAACAGCGAACCATCTTCCCCAGTATGGTCGCCACTATGTTAGCGCTTGAATCTGCCTCAGGCTGAGGAAGGCGAGGTTCAAGGCAACATCAAACCAAGCTCAACCTTGTAGCTAGCCCTACG
The DNA here is from genome assembly GCA_000404065.3 of Pinus taeda. Lineage (NCBI taxonomy): Eukaryota > Viridiplantae > Streptophyta > Pinopsida > Pinales > Pinaceae > Pinus > Pinus taeda. The sequence goes on along the minus strand of APFE030121912.1, from coordinate 60,329 downwards.
AGGAAAGGAGAGGGCTCTCTCTGGTCTATCTCGGTAGAAGAGTCTTCAATGGTGGTGAGATGACCAATAAGGAAAACTAATTTTAGGCTAGTAAATTAATAGAAAGGTTTGTTTTTAATAAACCATTGGGTCTTCTGGGCTGCATGGGGCAAAGAACAACTTGAACAGGGAAATATAATAAAAAACACAGATTATCTCCTGAGGCAAGATAAGCAAGAAATTTAACATCAAATTTGAAATTATATGGAGTGAAAGACCGCTGCGAGGTTGACAAGGGCATAGAAGATGAATCCTTGTCAAATAGAAGAAAACATTAAATATGAAAACTTCCTCAAGACAGAGCAAATGAATTGGATTCTGCCTTTCTCACTTAAAAGAATTCATTCAGAAACGATTAGGAAATGAAAGGAAAACATTACAGGTTACATATGAAACATAGGATGAGACAAACGTTAAATTTCATACCACAGGAATCTCAGGGGTCAGAGCTGCAGTTTTTATTAAAATCTCTGTCAAACTGTACAATAGAAGCTGTTTTTCTCCACGCACACCTCTCAGAACTCTCTCCCTTTTTACATCTAATTTTAATACAATAAATAGACTCCTGAATGAGAAAACAGATCGTCCAAAAATGAGGGAACTGTTTCAAACTAAAATCATGAAGATAGCAAAGGAGCTGTCCATCTGTTCTGAAAAAGGGGCAGCATTACATATAAAATCTGATGATAATCAATGTAGAGGCAACAAATGTAATTGCATATCCTTTCTGAATCAGAATTTAAACCAGGAATAGACCGTTTACTCCTATTTCGATGTTTTTGTGGCATTCGGTCTTTGACTATTCACTTTCCCTTTACCTGGGGCTTTTAAATAAAACTAATTTTTAAATAAAAATAGCCTTTATACTGAAATTTTGCCTTGAATAAAGGGAATCACCATTATGCGATCAACATGCCATTGTTTTTGCAATGGTAACTTGGAAAGTTTTTCAGTTTTTATTTCACCACCATGAACGTTGATCCCTTGAACAAATGCTACGTGTTTGGAGAGAAAACTCAACATTTGGCGCAAAAGCACCATCTGGCAGGCGACAACTAGGCATAGTTGGAATTTTCACAACCCATACATTTGAGCAGAAACTGCATAGTTCTTGTCCTCCATCTTGCAATGATCATGGAAAGCAGCGGATAGAGATGAGCCGCGTGGCTTATCTTCAGCATTGCTCACCATCTTGTATCCCCTGCCAATGAGAACTGAATCGCATAGATGAAATTAGAGTTCGTTCTCTTAACAGATTTCAACGAGGAAGGTCGCTTTGGGTAGGACCTGGTTCGTTTGTTCTGGTACAAATTTATTTCAAATAAAGTCATCACAAGCCATAGATTTCTCTATATGATGCATGCATCCATCATTTCTACCTGCTGCTTTGTTTTCACATGTTCTGTCTGAAGCCATCGGGTTCATAGAACATTTCGTTCCCATCAGATTGTAATTGGTACTTCCGTGACAAATCAATTTGGAACCGCTTTTGTGTTGAGGTACTGGAGGCTGATTCTGGTGAATTTCTCCCTGTACTGAAAACACAACCATACAGTTAGAAAAATCCACGTTAATGCAATCGCCCTTAGTTGGAGAAGAACCGGTTTGACCTTTGAAGCTTTTGACAGTATCTTTTTCATTCGGACTCTGCGGTGTTGACTCAGAATGAATTGACGAGAATAATTGCATCCTCCATTCTTTGCTTAAGGCTGGAAGTTCTCAGTCGAAAGCAATTATAGAAAAATGATTGTGGTCTCTCTTTAGTTTCGAAAGTCCACTCAAACTTGCTCATTTTTCTTATCACAACACGGGGCATTGTATCCAAAACATCCATCAGGAAGTGTTCTTCCTCTCCTGTGGCAATGTGTTCGAGAAATTTACTTCAAATTCTTGACATTTCGTGTACAATAGCACAGGTTCCTTCAAAAGTCTGCATCAATTGTGCACTAGCTCACCTTCAATAGCTTGTGATCCACCTTCCAACTGCACCAACGCTGTCCCAAAAGCATTTCACAGCTTTACAAATTTATTTGGAGCAAGGAATTCGAGTTTTTATAGAGCAGAGGCAAAAAAATATTTTTTTGTTCCAGCTCTGTGCGACGCGCCATGTGAGTGCGCCGCGCCAGTGTTAAAAATACACTGTGGAAGAGTGCCCAGTGCACCGCGCAGGCCATGTCCGCCGCGCTCCTCTGCCTATGCACCGCGCACCTCCAAACGTTGTCAACAATTTATGATATCCATTTCTCTGTTGTGCAGGCTCCCATTTGGATGCATTTCCTTGTTTGACCAATGCACCAAACTTTGACAGCGAATTTCTTGAAACGGACCCTTGAAAAACACTGGAAGACATTCTGAGAAGAGGTTGTCTCAACTATGATCTCTACATGCACATGTGAGATAGTCTTATCAGTTTATTTCCACTGCTTTCTTGATTTAATCTGATGATTCCTTTGGCTGTTTCTGCAGGGACTGGAGCTAAGTAAGCTGCTGGCATTGAAGAACTATAGAGATTTGAACCATTTACCTACATATTTGATGATTTCTTCTTCAAAACAGGGTTTTGAAGAAGAATCTATTTCCATTGATGACATTCCTGAAATAAACATCTACTGAACCTTCTCCTAGTCTGCAAGTGTTATTGAAACATTCTGAGGACAAGCTTTGCAAACATCTAAGTAGCAATGGGTGAAAGCTAATTGGCATTTGGCTTGTATATTGAACTGAGACCTTGACAGCCACCTGTCTGAATTGGGCTCTAACAGAGAATTTGAGAAGACGAAGTCTAACAAAGGGGATGCAAATTCTTCACTCAAGAAATTTGTTGCTAGGTTTGAAGCATGTTGATTTAAAATTATGTGAGAATTGTGTTTATGGAAACAATAAGAGAGTTAGATTCCTCAGAGTCGGGAAAGAAAAGAAGAACAAAAAATTAGACCTTGTGCATACAAATGTATGGGGACTTACTTAGGTATCATCTCTCGGTGGCTCTTGTTATTATGTTACTTGTATTGATGATGCAACTAGAAAAACCGGGATTTATTTTATTCGAAATAAATCTGATGTATTTGATACTTTCAAGAAATGGAAAGCTTTGGTTGAAAATGAGACAGGAAAAAGGTTGAAGTGTCTCAAATCAGAAAATGGAGGTGAATATTGTAGCAAAGAGTTTGATAGGTACTGTTCAGAGAATGGAATTCATAGAGAGAAGACAGTTTCAAGAACACCACAAGGAAATGGTGTGTCAGAAAGGATGAACAGGACAATCATGGAGCATGCAATGTGCATGAGATTGCATGCAGGATTGCCTTTAAAATTTTGGGCAGATGCTGTAGATACTTCTGTTTATCTAATAAATAGAGGGCCTTCAAGTTCCTTGGATGGTGGTATTCCAAATGAGGCATGGACAGGTAAAAAGGTAAACTACTCATTTTTAAAAACTTTTGGTTATGAAGCCTTTGCCCACATTAATAAAGAAAATAGAACAAAGCTTGAGGCAAAATCAAAGAAATGGACCTTTATTGGATATGGTGTTAATGATTTTGGTTATCGCTTTTATGATTATGAAAAACACAAAATCATTAGGAGCAAAGATGTCATATTCAATGAAAAGGTTTTGTATAAGGATCAACTGCAAGAAAAGAAATAGGAAAAAGAAAACAGAGAATACATAGTGCTTGATGAGATCACAGAAAAAATGATGGTGCCTGAAAATCATAATGATTAATAGCCAAAAGAACAACCACAACAACAACAAGCACCTCAAACACTTGAAAGTGGTGTTAGAAGATCTACCAAGATAAGTAGACCTCCTGAATGATACTCTCCTTCATTATATTATGTATTGTTGACTGATTCTGGTGAATCAGAATGTTATGAAGAAGTAGTGTAGGTAGAAACTAGGAAGAAGTGGGAGAAAGACATGAAAGAAGAGATGGACTCCTTAGCACATAACTAGACTTGGGACTTAGTCAGGTTGCCTATAGGTAAAACAAGATTGCAGAATAACTGAGTTTATAGGTTGAAGGAAAAAGATGGAGGTAGAAAAAGGTATAAAGCTAGACTTGTGGTGAAACAATTTGCATAGAAAAAGGGTATAGACTTTGATGACATATTTTCTCCTGTTGTTAAAATGACTTCAATCAAAACTATTTTAAGTCTAGTAGCAACTAAATATTTGCATCTTGAGCAGTTAGATGTAAAGACAACCTTTCTCAATAGGGATTTGGAGGCAAAGATATATATGCAACAACCAAAAGGATATGAGGTAAAAGGGAAGGAGAAACTAGTGTGAAGGTTGAAGAAGAGTTTGTATGGCTTAAAACAGGCTCTAAGGCAGTGGTTTCTAAAATTTTACAGGTTTACGTCTGAACAAGGTTATACTAGATTTCACTCTAATCATTGTGTTTATCTCAAAAGGAAATGTTAGCACTCAAATCTACCTTAGGCTGAAATAAGGTGAGACTCAAGGCCACATCAAACCACACTTAGCCTCGTAGCTAGCCCTACGAGGATAGGAGAGGGCTCTCTCCGGGTCAAACTCGGCAAAAGATAATCAAAGAGGCTCTAGATGACCGAATTGATGACTAATTAGGCTAGGTATGAAGTACAAATAGTTTAGAATTGATTTTTAAAGATTTTGTTGAATTCAAGGGAAGGGCAATTCTGGAAGCGGGGATGAGGCACAGCTTTTGCAGAGGTCTACTTGGGGCAAGATAGGCGATTTTTTTGATGCCTTAAAGCAAGTGAGATGGGTAGATCAGATTGGTGAGGAGCTAAGGAGAGCAAGGGAGTCTCAAGGATTCTCCTTAAACTGAAGAAAACATAGAAGATTAAACAAATTTAAAGGCAGAGCATAGCAATTTCATGGATTCTACCTTAGCACTTCATTTGTTTAATTACAAAAGATTTAATAGAGAAAATTATATACATACACAACTTACAAGTACTGAGGGAAACACACCATCAACACATAAAGCCACAAGAACCCCAAATAGTGCTGCAAAACCCTGGTCTTTCCTTTACCAAAATGCAGATAAGATATGTACAATATAGTCTCAAGCTATTCCCAAGAGTCCAACCCTGAAAATGACTAAAAAAATACATAATATAGGCAAGCCAACTCATTTCCTTTCCCCCAGGGGTCGAGCTCATCATCCTAGGAGCTGTTTCAACCAATTCTAAACTAAGCACTACAATCTAGCCAGTCAAAACAACTTGCCTCTATAAGCTAGGAAACCAATTCATTCATTACAATTTTGCTATTTTATGAATGAATCATCTAGAATAGGTAAATAAGTGTCATAAAAACATAAATTTCCAATAATCACATCAAGAAGGGTGAAAAATCCCATCATAAGTCAAAACTGGTCAAACTGGCTTGATTTGCTGAGCTGAGGAGGAAAACTGTGCCAAAAAACCCTGTGCGCCGCACGCCTTTCCACCTGCTTTTGGGGCACTTTCCGGCATCCAAATTGAGCTCAGGTTGGCTTGTTGGAAATTCATGGATGTCTACTTTCCAACCTAAGTGGAATTTTCCAATTTTGTCTCCATTTGACCCTCCAAAAGTGGATTCTCCCAGAAGTACTTCCTGTTGATGCAAAAAGTGGCAGAAAGGTGATTTTCATGATGTTTTTTGAGCTTTTGATCACCCAAAACTTGATGAAATGCCTTGGAAATTTCTGAGCATGTGTATTTCATCATGCAAAATCCAAAAATGTAAGCCACCTGTGATTTGGACCTCCCCATCTTATGGGTCGCACGCTAAGCGCGACGCATAGAGCCAAAAAACCTGTTTCGCAAGCCAAAAATTTTGAAACGACAAAATTTTCTCCAAATTTTCCCAAAATTGGAGTAAAGACCCTCCATCATGTATCATGCTCAACTAATGAATCCTCGGCCAAAACTCGAAGCGGATTAGGCCTTTTGCGTTGTTTTTGCGCTTTGCTCAAACGCCTCTTGAGGATCTTCATTCTCGCTTTGCAAACATGCATGCGAGCCCAATAGTGAGTCTTGATGTGGTGAAGCATGTCCTTGTCCCTGTTTTCTTTCACCAACAACTTCTCCAAGTGAGTATTCACCTGGATGAGCATCGATTCCCGATCAATAGGTGTCAAATCACCGGGTCTTCTATGAGCCAACTCCCGTTCTTCCCGAATCTTCCACAGCTCATGAAGTTCATGCTCATCTTCCAATTGTTTGTTGCACTACTCTAAGTAGTTGATTACCCATTTAACCATCTGCAATTTCTTTTGCAGCGACTCATTCTCGGCCCTTTGCTCTCAGATGATCTCCTTGAGCTCTGAATTGGGCGAACTAGCATCAACATCAATGATACCGATATCCTGAACTCCTGAAGGACCCTCATCAACCATGGGTCTCTTGCCCCTATCCTGAATCTGTACCTGTGCTGAAGACGGAGGCGAGACCCCTTCCACATGATGTGGAGATAATACTCGCTCGGCTGATGATGTCAACGAGACCCCTTCCACCCCGGGTGGAGATAGTACTCGTCGTGCGGCTGCAAATAAGGCCCTGGGGCCTTTCTGATATGTCACATATACTGGAGCATCAACATGCTCGGTCTCAGGAATGTCAAATTGTTGTGAAGGCCCTCCCTCATCATGAACTATCTCTAGAGGAGGCTGTAGCGCGGAAAAGAAATCACAGGAGATGAAATCCTCCCAAGCAATACCCTATTGTGCCAACTGATGCATCACTATGATTTTGATCAAGGCATAGTGATATATGCTCCTGTGCTAATGTGCCAGGGTCTTCCTCTGTACTAAAGGTATCATCCTCTCTATGTTTTGGCACATGAAAAACAAAATGTTCATCATACGTACCCGTGTGAAATGCATCAACAAACGAACATGGTACGCATAGAGACGTGAGAATCTGCCCTCATAGTTGAAATACCGAATGATGAGTTTCATCAATGGTGCGAACTCATCTTTCAGGTATCTGAAAGGAAAGGTTGCACTCAAGTGTCCGATATATGCGGGCTTGATTTATGGCTCATAGTAATACCTGTCTAGCATCTGGCGTTTACTCCATTCCTCCCCCACATTGGGTATCCCGGTGGCCTGAGCAATAGTATCGGGTGACAAAGTGAAATCCACTCCGGCAAGGTTTACATGACCATCCTGTAGGTTAAGGACAAATAGACGGACCAGTTCCTGATGATGCTGAGTTTTTGAGATCATCTCACAATATTGGTAACATGCTTGGCGCCGAAAGCAATCCATTGCAAGTGGGAAAGCTTGCAATTGAGCCAAAGAAGTAGGCTCCTCCCTAACATGCTGTCCACTTTTGCCACCTTTGTGATACCTCCGTGACACATTAGGCACATTGACCTTCGGTGTAGAGTCACTATTATAATCCTGCTCATATTCGGACTCGGTCTCTGACATGTTCTTTTGGAAACAAGACAGCTGGAATATTTATGTATGCTGATATAAAACTGTGTGCCAAAATTTGACTGTTGACTTTTTTGTCTTTTTATCAAAATGCTGTGACCAAGGGGACATTAATGACAAGGGAATTGTTAGGAAAAGGGAAGCATTAGGGAAATGGGAACAATGGAAATAAAATAAGGAAATTAGGGGAGGGAAAGGGGCATAGAAATTTTGAAATATTAGGGTTTTGGGATGAGGTAGGGGTTATATGGTTGTAGTAGAAGGGAGAGTTTAGGATTTTGAGAGAGGAAGATATAGGGTTTGATGGGGAATTATTGGGAAAAATATTGGGGAATATAGGAAATGGGAAATAAGGGAAATAAGAAACCTTGACAACATGTATTTTGAAAACCCTACAACAAACTTGGCACTTGAAAATCCTTACAGCAAATTATTAGAGAAGGAGGCTTTTTACATTCGGTTTTCATGACAAATATATCACATTTTCTTTATATAAAGCATCAAAAACCAAAATCAAGCCATGAGTGCAGGCCTACCTGCGAATTGGTGCGCGAGGAGATGGTTTTTGAGTGAGTTTGAGGCAAGTCTGGGCATGAACCTGAATGCGCCGCGCGCTTTGGATGCGCCGCGCGCGTGTTAAAATACACTGTAAAAAGTTGCCTGATGCGCCGCGTGCCCTGAAAATGGCTCAAGTTACCCAGAAACTCACAAAACCGCCTTAGAATGCTGCTCTTTACTCTTGGAATGTGGAATGGGTTGCAAATGAGGAGAAAAAATCTTCATATAGTCTCCTTTTTTATTTTTGCTTGACCAAAACCCATTTTCTTATGTTTTGCTATTGACACTTTTTCACAATTAATAGACTCTGATCTTTTTGGTTTCATCCTTAAAATTGGTTGAAATGATGATTTTCTCTGATAATTTTTTGCAGGGATAGCTCTGATATGCTTTGGGAAAGGAGACCAAGGCTACATTTGAACAATTGAAAAACTAAAAATTTTTACAATTTTTACAAAAATGAGGTGGCGACTTGTCTTCAAAACAGAGTTTTGAAGAGAAGTCCTTATTCAGCTGTACAATGATGAAAACTCTTGAAGTGATGATCTATCAAAGACATCCCTCTGGCCTGCTGGTCTTCTAAGGCTTTTCAAGACTAAACTGACTCAAACCCTAGACCTAGACGTAAAAATTTAAAACATGACTGTAAATGACTTGTGAAGCTTTATGACTTAACCTGAACTAGCATTGATATGCACGAGGGGAATGAGTGACACAAACCACTCCATCAGAGTTATGACATGCCTAACGAAATGCAACTGATGAAAATTGGTGGGACACCTAAAACATGAAATGCAAAAAATAGCTTTGATCTCTGATGGAGGGATAACTAGACCGACTCTAACATTGGCTCCAATGGGGATGGTAGCTCCTTGGAGATGCCAAGAACCGCAGATCTCTGTAAGAGCTAGACAGTGTCTTCATCCATTGGGAGATGGAGTCATTATTGCAATACACACTTTTGAGAATTTGACTGAAAAAACCAAAATTGCTTTGACCAAACTAGACTCGAAACTAAAAAATTTTAGACAACTGACTTGACAAACTTAGACTAACTAACCTTCATTTTCAGAATTATAGCCTTCACCTCGGGCCCCAAACTGAAGATGACAAGTTAGTTTACATGTGCAATAGAACAAAAGTAAAATGATATGTACAATGATGATGAAATGAGCAGAAGATACTCAGAAGTAGTATCTCTTTAACAACCGACCATTGATTGGCCCTCCAGGACATTCATCTCCATTCATCTCTTTGAGAAGGAAAGCGTTTTGACCACGATATGTTGCAATCTTGTAAGGACCCTTCCATAAATTTTCAAATTTTCCATGCTTTCCCTTGTCTTCATGACGAGCATCCCACCTCAAAACAACCTCATCTAGCTGAAATGTATCCGCCTTTGCTTTCCGGTCATAAATCTTTTTGATGCGCTCCTACAGCTTGCAAGTGTTTTGAAATACCTCCTCCCGTGTCTACTGCAAATGAATCATCTGATTAATCCTTCTCTGCATAGGATCTTCCTCACTACCCACTTCTTGAAGTAATTTGACTACCGGGATAGCAAGCGAAGTAGGAAAAACCGTGTCTGTTTCATACACCAACTCGAAAGGAGACATGCCAATAGACTTTTTTTTACTCACCCTATCGACCCATAATGCATTTATCAACTTCTTGTGCCAGCCCTTTTTTCTAATTTCCAACAATTTCTTAATGATATTGACCAAAGATTTATTGGATGACTCAGCCAATCCATTTCCTTGAGGGTGGTATCTGGTTGAATGTCCCAAGCTAATATTGTACTTATAGCAAAACTCAATCATCCTTTTTGACTTAAACGTTGCTGCATTATCCGTGATTAACTTACTTGGACATCCAAAACGTGACAAAATGTTGGTTTCAAGAAAAGAAATAATTACCGCATCCGTAGCTTGTCGAGTAGGAATTGCTTCAATCCATTTTGTAAAGTAGTCTGTAGCTGTCAATATCCATCGATGCTGTCCTGATGATGCCGGATGAATTTCGCCGATGAAATCCAATCCCCACTATTGAAAAGCTGCGCTGACTTCAATTGGTTTGAGAGTCAAAGGCTGAAGTTTCTGTTTGCCTTCAAAAATTTGGCATTCATGACAATTTTTAACAAACTTATATACATCTGAAAATAATGAAGGCCAATAATAGCCTGCCCTTAGAATTTTTTTTGCTGTGGTCTTCCAAAACAGATGACCCCCACAGTCCCCTCTATGAAAATCTTCCACGACTCTTTTGGCTTCCTCCTCGACCAAGCAATTCAATAACATTCCACCAGATTCTTTCCAAAACAATGTTGAATCTAGTATGTAGAATTTTGCAGCCTTCAATTTCAATGTTCTACTTTTGTTTCTCGACATTCCAGGAGGTGAAGACAAATGCTGAAGTACATATAAAATGTCAGCGTACCAAGGAGAGGAAAGAAACATTTCAGATACCTGAACGGATGGATTCTCCTCATCTTCATCGGACATGGCAGCAATCAAATTTATGTTTAGAACTTGCAAATTCATTTTAGCCATTGGCTTGGCGAGTCCTTGACCTTTGGTCAGCTTGGTGGGTTTAAATCTCTACATCATACTCTAACAACGCAGGAATCCACTTACCCCGTCTGCCTTCTGGATCTGCCTGTACTAAAATATCTTTAACTGCCGCGTTAGGAACATAAGCTAGAATATGTGAATGCAATATATACACACGAAAATCTTTCAAGGCATTTACAAGCGCAAGTGCTTGCTTCTCAATGATGTTATATTTCAATGCTCCATCTCTTATAATCCGACTGAAAAAAGCGATGGGCTTTTCAACACCTTCCCTCTTCTGCATTAATACAGCTGCCAAAGTGTGCTCAGAAGCAAATGAGAACAAAATAAAATCCTGAGTGTAGTCTGGGCTGATCAAAATAGGAGCTGAAGAAAGAGGTAACTTCACTAAATTAAATGATTTCACCGCCTCTTCGGTCCACTTTACCTGACTGTCATTCTTGAGCATGCTTGTGATTTCTCTAAGATGCTCCGCTAGATTTGGAATGAAGCGACGCAAAAAATTCAGTTTACCATTGAAGGACTGTATTTCTTTCTTGTTCCGGGGCTGTTCAATTTGCTGAATGGATTCAACACGTGCGGGATCAACACGAATGTTGTCTTTAGATATGATGTGGCCAAGAAGTTTGCCCTCATCCATGGCAAAAAGACTCTTTTTCGGATTCAACGATATGCCATATTTTCTGCACTTTTGGAAAACAATTTTCAAATGATACAAATGTTCATCATCGGAATTTGAAAACACGGTTAAGTCATCAAGATAAACAACTAAAAAGACATCTTTCTCATTGGCGAAAGCTACGTCCATTGCACGCTGAAAGGTGGCTCCTGCATTTTTCAAACCAAAGGGCATCTTTGCATAATGAAATGTTCCCCATGGAGTGGTGAACGCTATCTTGTCACAGTCATCTTCATGCAGTAAAATATGATTGTATCCTGAATAACCGTCGAGTAGCGACATCCTTGATGCTCCAACTACTCGCTGCAATATATGATCCATTTTGGGCAGCAGATAATTGTCTTTTAAGGACACCTTATTCAAATTTCTGAAGTCAATGCATAAATGGATCTCACCTGTCTTCTTCCTTACGGGCACCAAGTTTGATATCCAATCTGAAAATCGGATAGGCACAATGACTCCTGACTTATACAATCTGTTTACCTCTTTCTCAATTGATGGCAGCAGGTTCAGATTGATTCTCCTCAACTTTTGACGAAAAGGCTTCTGATTTGGCTTAATAGGAATAGTATGCTGAATGATATTTGTGTCATATGTTTTTAGATCTGAATAATCCCATGCAAAAACATCAGAAAATAGAGACAACAATTTCGCATATTCTGCTTTTACCTTTAGTGACAATGACTTTGATAACTTTACCATCTTGGGATTTTTCAGCTGTCCCAATGTTTACTTCTTCAACACCTTTTTCAGTTGGTCTCAATGTCGGTTTGCGGGCCACATCGTCTTGGTCAAACAACTCCTCTAAAGGAATCAATCCCTTAGGAATAATGTTGTCTTTAAGTTGCAACACGTCCATTTGATTTACTTGTATATTATCACTACCATCATCATGTTCAGTATCTATTGAAGTATCCTTGAACTTACCCTTATTTTGCAGAAACTCATTGATTTCTTCATCATCTTGAAAGACCTGCCAACATCGTTGATTATCTGGAACGGTGGGATGGTGTTTCACATGAATCTCAAACTTGTTGCTAGAATTCATCAGAATTTTCAAATTGCTTGCTGCCTTAGCAAGTCCATCAGCAACACCATTTTGTATGCGAGGCACGCATGTCAAGGTATGATCATAAAACAACTTTAAAATATCTAAAACTGCATTTCGATATGCTCTCATGCGAGGATGCTTGGCCTAAAACTCACCCTTAACTTGCTTTATTACCAACTCGGAATCACCATAGACCGCAATCTTCTTCGCTTTCAGCTTTCTAAGAATCTTTAGGCCAGCAATGAGAGCCTCATATTTTGCCTCATTATTTGAACAATCAAATGCTAGTTTATAGGAACACACTCTTACCTTGCTTGGAACTTTGTCTTGAGCGGAAAAGGGACTTCGAATCCACACACCAATACCAGCACCATCACTACCTACTGCGCCATCGAAATCCATGGTCCAAAGACCATCTTCATCCTCCTCCAAGTGCTGAAATTATGCTAGCTCTGTTTTTTCTGTTTGCTGCCCCTTTAGCTATTTGCTCCATGGTCTCTTGCTTTTCTCCTCTTTCCTTTTGTAGAACTTCTCTGAAATTTTCAGTGATCTTTGGTATATCTTCCGCTTGAACTAACTGACTATCTAGATCATTAAAACTATCAGCAAATAAAACAAACGACTCCAAATCTGTATGTACATAATTTACAGGATGATTGATTGGCTTCTCTTTGCTCATTATCATATATTTCATCTTTTGCTCTCGATATAGATTTCTCATTTGATCGAAGACTGGAATTGTGGCATAAGAAAAGTCTAACTGTAGAGTACCCTTCAACTTATCCCTCCAAGATCTTGAAAGTAGCATACCAAAACGTGGAGGAATGTCCGCCACCACCACATCCATCATGACATTCTTTGCTGGGATTGGTCTAAGCTAACAACCAAATCTTTGATGAGCCCGATACATCTCACACGGCTGGAATCAAATGAATACAAATCATGATATTTCCTTATAATGTCTAACCCCGGCTTCTCCATGATCGCCTTTGGCATCAGATTGTGCGAAGCACCCGAATCGAACATAACATTGTGCAAAACATATTCATGCAATATCAAACTGATATAAAAGGGAGGAACATCACTATCAGGGGACTCACCATCCAATGCTGGTCCAAAAATCAATTCTCGCTGATCATCTTCAACGTTCATCGTGTCCAACATGGGATCAAAATTTATAATTTTAGAGACTTGACCTCGGTAGCTGCTGTTTTTCATAATTTCAGTCAAAGGAATGGATATTTTTAATTTGGAAATCTCATTTTCCAAACTAAATGTTGAAACTTTGTCGACTTCTTTGACCGGAACCTCTCTCCTATCTTTGATTATAGCTGCCTGATTTGTCCTTTCTGCTACTGATATCTTGCTAGTTGTGGGATTGATTGTCTCTTTTCCTTTCTTTGGTGGTATTGGTGAATCCGTCTTTGGTGTTGTAGCTTCTTTTCTTTTCTGAATTGGATTGATGGGTACATCTTGGTTTCTCAATGAATATTGCTTCTGTTGAGTGGACAAGGCGTTCAAATATCCTCTTTGGTAATCATCTAAATCTGCGTCATTAGCTAAGATAAAATCTTCATCTTGCTGGGCTCCTGAACTTTCTCCATACTCTTCTTCTTCAGTGATGTAAATGGGCAGATCAATAGGAGTAAAGAAGTGGTTTTGGTCCCCTATTACATCAGCATCTTCATCTGAATCTTGACTCACAAAATTCTGCAAAAGAGGAGTCTTGATTGGTTGCTGGGCTGCCGGCTCTTGTACTCTTGGTTCACGCTACTTAATTCTGAACTGAGGTTGTTGCTGACCACGGTAATTTGGATTACGAATCTGTGGTTCTGATTTGTCAAGGTTCAACCTTTTGAACATCTCACGAAGCCAAGGCGGTTCTGATGTAGATTCTTCCTTTATAGTCACTCTTTTCTCTGCCTTCAACCAAGCTCTCTTGTCATTCAAATTTGCCTCAACATTGACAACAATCTTTGCATATCTTCTAAAGTAGGTGGATCTCTATCCCGTAATGAATAAACCATCTCCGGATCGAAGCCATCCGGGAATTTGAGAAGAGCTGATTTTCTAGATGGTATTAAATAATCTGGAATAGCATTATAAGTTGTATTGAACCTGATAATATAGTCTTGGACAGACTCACCATGATTGCGTTTGATATTATTGTACTCAGCATTGATCAAAAGTGGATCCTTCCTGAGTTCCCAACGATCTAGAAACTGCTTCTGAAGTTCAGCCAACGTAGGTATACTTCCGGCTCCCAAGTCTCTGAACCATTTTCTTACCTCTCCTCCGAATGTTTGTACAAACAATCGCATAGTTACATCCTCTTCATCAATCTCATATAAATCATAAAAATTTGACATTTTGTCTATGTGCTGCTGAGCGGACACACTTTGAGGAGTGCCATCAAATAAAGGAATTTTACTCTGATAGTCCGCGGGCATATCATGCAATTGCTGAGGTAAAGCAAGAGGTGCGAAACGAGCAGCCATTGCTCTTGGTGGATTTACTCTAGGTGTTTTTGGTGGAGTGGGTGTAGTTACTGTATGAGGAGTATGCAGAGGTGTATGCGGAGGAGAAATGATGTGGGATGCAGGAGGGGAATTGGCTGCAGATTTGGAATAAGTAATTATAGGCTACACAAGAATGGTAGGAATAAAAGGCGGTTCAGTAGGAATTCTAGAGGTAGATGCCGTGACGGTGGATCCAATGTTTGTGGATACAACTTCTAATAAATCAGCAAGATTGGCGGCTTGTATGTCGGTCTGAAGGTGCCTCAAGATAAAATTATCAATTAATTTATTGTGCCTTTCAAATTCAAGAGTTGCAACAAAGTTAGGATTTGGAACAATAGAATCAAGAGCATTTTCAGACTTGGTTTTAAACAATGACAATTCAAATCTTTCGTCAAAAGGAAGTTCTTCAAGGTATTCAAAAATTGCGGGACATGAATGAGATTTAACCAAGGGAGTCGCCAAGCTTTCTTGATGGAGGATCTTTCGAATCAAATTTGGATTTTCATAAATAGGAGGTGGATTCGGATCTGGATTTGCTCTTGTATGTCTTTTTGAAGCCAATGTGTTTATCAGACGATCAAAAGAACTAAAATAATTCAGCCAAATCGTTTGCTAGACTCAATCATCCAAAGATATAGAACGAACAAAAGTACTGGGTGATTTGCAAATCAAGTTTCCACAATCTAACCGGAGATCGACTGAAGCAACATTTATCTACTTCTGCTTATGCATAGTAAGAGCGTTTCGAAAGCTACCTGGCGTGACTTCAGACTCCATCTAAGACTTGTGAAACAAACTCATCAACAAGCAAACCATTAAGATTTCTCCCCAGTATGGTCGCCACTATGTTAGCGCTCAAATCTACCTTAGGCTGAAATAAGGTGAGACTCAAGGCCACATCAAACCACGCTCAGCCTCCTAGCTAGCCCTACGAGGATAGGAGAGGGCTCTCTCTGGGTCAAACTCGGCAAAAGATAATCAAAAAGGCTCGAGATGA